>SJYX01004212.1:45576-80288 GCA_006410675.1 Oreotragus oreotragus | reverse complement strand
TCCCCTTCTCCTCCTGCCCTCAATCCCTCCCAGCATCAGTGTCTTTTCCAATGAGTCAACTCTTCGCATGAGGTGGCCAGAGTACTGGAGTTTCAGCTTTAGCATCATTCCTTCCAAAGAAATCCCAGGACTGATCTCCTTCAGAATGGACTGGTTGGATCTCCTTGCAGTCCAAGGGACTCTCAAGAGTCTTCCCCAACACCACAGTTCAAAAGCATCAATTCTTCGGTGCTCAGCTTTCTTCACAGTCCAACTTTCACATCCATACATGACCACAGGAAAACCCATAGCCTTGACTAGACGGACCTTAGTCGGCAAAGTAATGTCTCTGCTTTTGAATATACTATCTAGGTTGGTCATAACTTTTCTTCCAAGGAGTAAGCATCTTCTAATTTCATGGCTGCAGTCACCATCTGCAGTGATTTTGGAGCCCCCAAAAATAAAGTCTGACACTTTTTTTCCATTCATTAAAATTTTAAATGTACACTAATTAAATTCCTATGTAAATGTTCTTAGCTCATCTCTCACTCTTCTATCTTTCTAGTCACCATTCAATAAATATTTGTTGAATACTTATATGCCAGGCACCATTCAAGCCAATAGGGCTGCAAAGATGAGTTCTCACTTCCAAGTGTCTTAATCTAGTAAGAGAGCCAGAAACACAGGAAATAAAGGTAATTACAATCCAGCATGGTAGGGCTTAGAGATGCATAGTGATATTTTGAGACTTGCTCAGCAAGGAATTGGTTAAGAACTTCACAAACTTCTTCAAGGAGATGACCAATAGAGAAACAAGCAACAGGATGAATTAGCCAAGTCAAGACAGGACAGAAGGAGAGACTAGGAAGTGAACCCTAGGGAAAAGGAGTCATGTGAGTTACAGTCTGGAGGCGAGAAGCAGCATATTGTATGGCAAGAATTAAAACCAGTACAATTTAAGGACTTTCCTGGTGGGCCAGTCGCTAAGAGGGCACACTCCCAAATCAGGGGGCCCACTATCAATTCCCAGTTGAGGAGCTAGATCCCACATGCTGCAGTTAAAAGATTCTGCACGCCGCAATGAAAATCGAAGATCCCACATGCCATAACTAAGACCCAGTGCAGCCAAACAAACAACTATTTTAAAAATCAGGGTAATTTTGCTGTATCGTGAGATTTGAGGGATGGAGTAGCTGAGATGAGGCTGGAGAGTTGGGTAGGGTTCAGATCATGGAGAGATTCGTCTGTCCTGTGAAGGAAGTTGAACTTTACCATAAAGGACCTGTAGTAAGTGACCTATGGTGTCAATCATGGGAGGTACTGTGAGATCTTGAGCACAGAATTTTTATCAGGTTTGAATTTTTTTTTTTAAGGTTTGAATTTTTTTTTTAAGGTTTGAATTTTTTAAGAGAACATTTTAGAAAGAGTATACAAGAAAGAAGTAGAGGACACATAGGAGGCAGCAGAAGAAGCTAGTCGTCACAGGTGTTCAAAGGTTGAAACAGGACAGTGGAGTCTAGAAGTAAAAATAAGGGGACAGATATAGGATATTTATTAAGGAGGTAAAAGCCTCAGAACTTGCTTATTAATTCACTTCACGGGAGAAAACAACTCTCCAAAAATGATTGTGAATCCCTTGGATACCAAACAGATCTGTGTAGTATCCAGCGTGGGTAGGACACGGAGCACAAGGACGAGGATGAGGAGCCAATGAGAACTTTGAAATACAGAGTTAAATAAGCTAGAAAGAGAAAAACAAATATCGTATATTAATACATATATGTGAAATCTAGAAAAATGGTACTGAGGAATCTAATTGCAGGGCAGGAACAGAGACACAGACATAGAGAGACTTGTGGATGCAGGGAGTGGGGCGGGGGAGGAGTGGGACAAATCAAGAGAGTAGTGTTGACGTATATGAGCTACCATGTGTGAGATAGATAGCTAATGGGAAGCTCCCTATAGCACAGGGAGCTCACCTCAAGGCTCTGTGATGACCTAGAAGGGTGGAGGGGGGGTGTAGGGAGGCTCAAGAAGGAGGGGTTATATGTATACATATAGCTGATTCACATTGTAGTACAGCAGAAACTAGCACCATATTGTAAAGCAATTATACTCCAACAAGAATTATAAATAAAAAGAGTAACGTTGAACTGGCAAGTCAATCCCTTATGGATCAAATTAGAGATAGAGTCACTTTGAAAGGACAGGACAACTCTCAGGTCCAAATGAGTCTTCATTGAGAGTATCAATACTTAACTGACTCTCGCGACATTATTTACCCCAGGCTGATAACTATTAAACTGACTTTCTTTGTTCTGCCCACATGCCTGCCTAGCAATGAGAATTCTGTGTGGATTTCTTGCATGAGGGCCGGGAAATGATGATTCCTTTAACAGTTACAGGAAGAGGTGAATGAATATGTTGGAAAATGAGAGAATAAGTGCAATTGTGGGCATGTTAAGTTTGAGTCACCTGTAAAATATCCAGATGTGAAGCAGACAATCAGAAACAGAGTTGGAGTTTGGAAAGACATGCAGGGCCAAGATGCATAATTGGGCAGCTGACGTCATGTGAATGGATAAAATTCCCCAAAGGACAGAGATGGCCAAGAGAAGTGGGCCAGTGACAGAATCTTGGGGGCTTCCAACAACAGATGCTGAGCCAGCAGAAGATAATACTGAGAAAGAATGCTCACAAAAATAGGAAGAGAATGATAATATTTTGAGGCGTTTCCTTTTCTTTCCCTTAACTTCCTACATGAAACTCTCTCTTCACAGATGTATATAGAACAGTCTTTTGGACTCTGTGGGAGAAGGCGAGGGTGGGATGATCTGAGAGAACAGCATTGAATCATGTATGTTACCATATGTGAAACAGATCGCCAGTCCAGATTCAATGCATGAGACAGGGTCCTCAGGGCTGGTGCACTGGGGTGACCCAGAGGGATGGGATGGGGAGGGAGGTTGGGGGGGGATTCAGGATGGGGAACACATGTACACCCATGGCTGATTCATGTCAATGTATGGCAAAAAGCCACTACAATATTGTAAAGTAATTAGCCTCCAACTAAAATTAAAAAAATAAATAAATAAACCGTCTCTTGGTCAGAATAAATTTTGCCCTTCTCTATAGTATTTTGAGTAACTGTGACCACAACTGTAATGTGTCATGGTTATCTCTGTGCTTTTCTTAAACTCCTGATTAAATAGTAAACTTCTTGATTGGCACTACCAAGATTTTACCTATTTTAGAGCTAACAAGTTGGCCTGCCACAGTTTCATGGATGCTGACAGAACAGGAGACTCCTGGATCAGAGACAAAGGATTTATTACTCTTAGTTCATCAGGCAACATGAACTTCACATTCACACCAGTTCTCCTTGTCTCCCAAGTTCCATCATTTCAGTTCAGTTCAGTTCAATCATTCAGTCATGTCCAACTCTTTGCGACTCCATGATCTGCAGCACACCAGGCTTCCTTGTCCATCACCAACTCCCAGAGCGTACCCAAACTCATGTCCATTGAGTCAGTGATTCCATCCAACCATCTCATCCTCTGTCATCCCATTCTTCTGCCTTCAATCTTTCCCAGCGTCAAGGTCTTTTTCCAGTGAGTCAGTTCTTCGCATCAGGTGGCCTCAGTATTGGTGCTTTAGCATCAGTCCTTCCAATGAATATTCAGGGTAGATTTCCTTTAGGATTTTTGCAGTCCAAGAGACTATCAAGAGTCTTCTCCAACACCACAGTTCGAAAGCATCAATTCTTCAGTGCTCAGCTTTCTTTATAGTCCAACTCTCACATCCATAGATGGGGTGACTCAGAACGGCCCAGGGTGATGCTCCATGCACAGTGAGTTTGTGTTATAGCTACGAGACCCTGAGAGCCAAATCTTTAACAANTCTCCAACACCACAGTTCGAAAGCATCAATTCTTCAGTGCTCAGCTTTCTTTATAGTCCAACTCTCACATCCATAGATGGGGTGACTCAGAACGGCCCAGGGTGATGCTCCATGCACAGTGAGTTTGTGTTATAGCTACGAGACCCTGAGAGCCAAATCTTTAACAAGCAAACCCTTTCCCTAAATGGAGATATTACTTTTACTATTGGACCATTACTGAAAGTGCCCTCTGCTCTAAAGGGAGACATTATCTCTACCATCTAAGGCAGTTCACTATACATACATCCTTGAAAGGATGATCTGGAACCAAATCTCTGCTCACAAGATGTGAAGAAACACTGGAGACCTGTAAAGATTTGTCTGCCTCTAGGCAGGAGACAAAGAAACTCGAGTTTGATCCCTGGGTCAGGAAGATCCCCTGGATGAGGAAATGGCAACCGCTTGAGTATTCTTTCCTGGGGAATCTCATGGAGGGAGGAGCCTCACAGGTTACAGTCCACGGGGTCATAAAGAGTCAGACACGACTGAGTAACTAAACAACAACAACGACAAAGACACACTCAGTCAGTCAGTTCAGTCGCTCAGTCGTGTTCGACTCTGCGACCCTGTGACTCACAGCACGCCAGGCCTCCCTGTCCATCACCAACTCCCGGAGTTCACCCAAACTCAAGTGCATCAAGTCGGTGATGCCATCCAGCCATCTCATCCTCGGTCGTCCCCTTTTCCTCCTGCCCCCAATCCCTCCCAGCATCAGAGTCTTTTCCAGTGAGTCAACTCTTCACATGAGGTGGCCAAAGTATTGGAGTTTCAGCTTTAGCAACAGTCCTTCCAAAGAACACCCAGGACTGATCTCCTTCAGAATGGACTTGTTGGATCTCCTTGCAGTCCAAGGGACTCTCAAGAGTCTAATGTCTCACATATTATCAGATTCACATTGCATTTCTCAGGTTAGTGCCTTGCATATGACAGGGAGTAATAAATGTTTGTTGAAATATGGTTCAGAAATAACATTAACAGATATAGTATAGAAGACTTTCCTCAATAATTATTTATTATAATAGGCCACTACCCAAATTGCTTTTGACCACTGCTATATGCTGTTTAGATGAAGAGTTCAGTTATAACTGTAACTTTTACCTTGAGAACAATAATATGTATTAACCATTTTTGCCCCCAGAGTCTAAAACAAAGCCTAGAACATAGCACATAGCAATAGATAAACAAAGATTTGTTAAGTCAATAGAAATGTATGGAAGATCACACAATCTATATGATACTGAATTACAAAGTAGATTGCCCTTCTTCAGCCCTCCTTCATAATAATACAAACAGTTTTATACTCTCCAGACCATCTGAAGAAAGGAAGATGAAAGCACCAAATCTTGCTTAATGCTAGTATCTTGGTGGATTCCTCCAACACAAAGTACGTTTCTTACACACCAAGAGCAATTTGGATGTCAAGTATATGATGAAATGTGCTTTTTCATCTCTTGGTGGTGGAAATGTAAACTGGTATAATCTTTGTTTATGCATTTGACTATTTTCAGTGAGGCTTTAAATGCCTACCCACCAATTAAATTTGGACAAACTTCCCTAAATAAATTAACCTAACCACAGAAAAGAATTTTTATGCACAAAATATATTAAACCCACAAATGTATTCATAATAGCATAAAGTTCAAAGGTTTCTATTAAATGTAAGAAATTCTACCATGAAGCAGTGAATCTCTGTATAGACCATAGAAAAACATTGCCAAGTTTTCCTCCTTGGACAGCTTTAAGAAGAATAAATTATCACCATTTCTAGACTATTTAAATATTGGTGCCATGTCTTTCCCAAAGTCTTTTTCCATTTCATTTAGTCTAGATTATAGCATCTATGGACTTCCCTGGTGGCTCAGTCTGCCTGAAAAGTAGGAGCCACAGGAGACATGGGTTTGATCCCTGGGTTGGGAGGGTCCCCTGGAGGAGGGCCTGGCAACCCACTCCAGTATTCTTGTCTGAAGAATCCCACGGACAGAGGAGTCTGGTGGACTACAGTCCATGGGATTTCAAAGAGTCAGACAGAACTGAAACAACCCAGCATGTGTGCACACATAGGATCCATATCTCTCTGTAACAAAACATAATACAGTTTTCAATTTCTTCTCTTATATATCTGGGGCTTGATCTTTTCATACAATCATGCTCAACAGAAACCAAACTCTCTGGAGAATGCATAGTCAACTTTAAAATGCTTTACATTTCTAATACTGGGGAAAGGCATTGTCTTCCAAATTCAGGGTCTAGGAAGTTGCTTTAAAATTAAAAAATTAATTTAGCTGTGCCACGTCTTAGTTGTGGCATGTGGGCTCTAGTTCCCTGACTGGGGATCGAATCTGGGTCCTCTGCTTTGGAAGCTTGTAGTCTTAGCCACTGGGCCACCAGGGAAGTCCCTGAAATTTTTATTTTAATATCAAATCATCCAACATTATTTGCATTTACTCAAAGACATTAAGTCAAGTGGGATCATATCAATCTATGTCCTATTGTTCTACCAAAAAAAAAAAATGTCACCAGGTCAGTTCAAATCAGGAAGTGAGAAGCAGAGAACCAGAATACTTGCTTAAGGATTATTTCATGAAAAAACAAACCCTGATGAAATAAACTTAGTGCTTTCAGAATTCTGTTAAAGTGAATGTTGCCATGGGGTTTGTGCCATGTCAAAAAGTATATCCTACACCTGGAGGGAAAGAAAGTGAAAGTAAAGTCACTTCAGTCATGTATGACTCTTTGTGACCCCATGGGCTGTAGCCATCAGTCTCCTCTGTCTCTGGGATTTTCCAGGCAAGAGTACTAGAGTGGGTTGCCGTTTCCTTCTCCAGGGATCTTCCTGACCGAGGAATTGAACCCAGGTCTCCCACACTGCAGGCTTTACTGTCTGAGCCACCAGGGAAACCCACACCTGGAGGGAAGATGGCAGTAATTTAATAAAGCATTTCACCTTTTTGTATTCATTATAATTCCATTCAGAAAAAGAATTCTTTTTATTAGTAAGTCTCAGTGATGCCAAGATAAACACCGATGTATTTAATTTGCTTTTATTTAAACTACATCCTCTTGAATCTCACTGATATGCATGTGTACTTTGGGGTCCTTAATTTTCAGGGACAGTTTTCTCCCCCTCAGTGGGGAGTTTACACCAGTTTTCTTGGGATTAATAAACCACAGAAGAGTGCAATAGGCCAGTCTGAGTTTTCTTGCTTTATTTATATTTATATGGTCAACATAGACAATGTAAATTCACAAAAGAAATGGGATCACCGTCTTCTGTGGTGAGCCCATCTTGGACTCCCTGGGGAAGTAAAGATGTCAATGACCATTCTTGTCATCTATGACCATTCAGACTAAAGAGACAAGAAAGGTAAAAGATAAGGTAGGAGTTGAGAGAAAACCTGAAAATGGGAAAATGGGAAGGCAAGGTAAAGGTGGAACAAATGAGATGGAAGGCTGTGGGTGCTGGAGGAGAAAGCCTGTTGGAAACGACCGATCAATAAAAATGGGCAAGAATTGTATTGCTGGATAACATGGGCTAAATTTCCCAGGTGGTGCAGTGGTAAAAAATCTACCTGCCAGTGTAGGAGACTTCAGAGGTGCAGGTTCGATCCTTGGGTTGGAAAGATCCTCTGGAGTAGGAAGTGGCAATTGGCTCTAGTATTCTTGCCTGGAAAATTCCATGGACAGAGGAATCACTCGGTCAGTCGTGTCCAACTTTTTGCGACCCCATGAATCACTGAATGCCAGGCCTCCCTATCCATCACCAACTCCCAGAGCTCACTCAAACTCATGTCCATCAAGTCGGTGATGCCATCCAGCCATTTCATCCTCTGTTGTCCCCTTCTCCTCCTGCCCCCAACACCTCCCAGCATCAGGGTCTCCTCCAATGAGTCAACTCTTCGCATGAGGTGGCCAAAGTACTGGAGTTTCAGCTTTAACATCACTCCTTCCAATGAACACCCAGGACTGATATCCTTTAGAATGGACTGGTTGGATTTCTTTGCAGTCCAAGGGACTCTCAAGAGTCTTCTCCAACACCACAGCTCAAAAGCATCAATTCTGCGGTGCTCAGCTTTCTTCACAGTCCAACTCTCACATCCATACATGACCACTGGAAAAACCATAGCCTTGACTACATGGACCTTTGTTGGCAAAGTAATGTCTCTGCTTTTGAATATGCTATCTACGTTGGTCATAACTTTCTTTCCAAAGAGTAAGCATCTTTTAATTTCATGGCTGCAGTCACCATCTGCAGTGATTTTTGAGCCCCCTAAAATAAAGTCTGACACTGTTTCCACTGATTCTCCATCTAATTCCCATGAAGTGATGGGACCAGATGCCATGATCTTCGTTTTCTGAATGTTGAGCTTTAAGCCAGCTTTTTCACTCTCCTCTTTCACTTTCATCAACAAGCTCTTCCATTCCTCTTCATTTCTGCCATAAGGGTGGTGTCATCTGCATATCTGAGGTTACTGATATCTCTCAGTATTGAATACTGAAGTGGTTTGCCATTCCCTTCTTCAGTGGACTACATTCTGTCAGACCTCTCCACCATGACCCATTTGTCTTGGGTGGTCCCCCATGGCATGGCTTATTTTCATTGAGTTAGACCAGGCTGTGGTCCATGTGATTAGATTGCCTAGTTTTCTGTGATTATGGTTTCAGTGTGTCTGCCCTCTGATGCACTCTAGGAACACCTACCATCTTACTTGGGTTTCTCTTATCTTGGACGTGGGATATCTCTTCACGGTTGCTCTAGCAAAGCTCAGCCACTGCTCCTTACTTTGGCTGAGGGGTATCTCCTCATGGCTGCCCTCCGGACCTTGAATGTGGAGTAGCTCCTCTCGGCCCTCCTGCACCCATGCAGCCACTGCTCTTTGGACGTGGGGTTGCTCCTCTCAGCCGCCACCCCTGACTTTGGGCATGGGGTAGTTCCTCTCAGTGAAGCTTCTGCCGCACAGTCCATCTCAGCCGGCTGGCTTCTGCCAGACCATTCAGGTATCACCTATATCAAATCCCTTATGATTATACAGTAGAAGTTAGAACTAGATTTAAGGGACTAGATCTGATAGATAGAGTGCCTGATGAACTATGGACAGAGGTTCATGACACTGTATGAAGCGACTTAGCAGCAGCAGCACATATTTTCTCTGAGCAGACTGTGCAGCCAAGCTTCCTACTCCATTCTCTAAACCTATAAGCTATGAAAACCTAAGCTTATAATATATAACACATATTTGATATACAACACGTACTATTTAGAATGCACCATATGGTATATGAGGCTTCCCTGGTGGCTCAATTGAAAAGAATTCACCTGCAATGCAGGAGACACAGGGGACACAGGTTCGATCCCTGGGTTGGGAAGATCTTCTGGAGAATAGAATGGCTACCCACTCCAGTATTCTTGCCTGGAGAATTCCATGGACAGAAGAGCCTGGCAGGCTACAGTCCATGGGGTTGCAAAGAGTCAGACACAGCTGAGCGACTAACACTAACACACACACACACACACACACACGGTATATACCAGGCAAGCTCTATATGTGAGGCAGACAGCCTTGCTGTTGCATGGTCTCTTGGGTGTTTCTGGATCCCACCCTGCAGATGTCTCTAAAGCTTCTGACCAATGATCCATGGGAAATGAGCCTTAAAATGAGCCTTAAAATAAAACTTTAGGTATGAAGCATATACAGGAAGACACTTGTAAGAGTATCTGCCCCACTCAATTATCCCTAGATGGTTTCCATGTTGGAATAATCTGAATCACTAATATCATGCAACATGATCCGCTGATAGCACGGCCTGAATGTTTATGAGTCATTATGGCAATGCACTTCTGCCCCAGGTGAATTGGAATGAGTGATATCTTTATTATCTGCATAGTTGATGCAAGCTTTCTCAGAGACTCATTATCCATGGGACACTGATAAGTCCTAGAATTGCCAGAAACAGCCAGAGAAACTGCAGCAAGGCCCAGACCTGCCTCGCTCCCAGACTTGTTGTGGTCTTGGAAGCTTGCCAGTTCAGAGGACGCAATGCTGAGCTGAGCTGAGCTGCTGCCACGCCTCAGAAATTAAGTGTGTAATCATGCCTCCTGCATCACAGTCACTCTTGTTTCAGTCAATAAGCCTGTGAAGAAAATGGAATCATTAACTAGTAAAATCAGAGGAAGCATTTTAATGCATTTACTATATGAAATGCTTCACCACTGAAAAGTCCTTTGATGGAAGGGTAGAAAATTGCTGAGAATTTACAAAGACAGAATGATCTTCAGAGCTACTCCTAAACATTATACCAATTTGCTTTGAATAACAAGTAATAAATGGCTGTACAGCGGGTCCCATGTACAAATACACAATTTATTAAAAACGTATTTTGACAAGACAATATAGGAACCCATTTAGATTACCTTAAAGTCACAAATACAGACACCCAGGTGCACATTTGCCTGGTCTCGGAGT
The DNA here is from genome assembly GCA_006410675.1 of Oreotragus oreotragus. Lineage (NCBI taxonomy): Eukaryota > Metazoa > Chordata > Mammalia > Artiodactyla > Bovidae > Oreotragus > Oreotragus oreotragus. Next base: position 69,909 of record SJYX01004212.1, on the reverse strand, counting down.
GGCTGAGAAACCATCTCCCAGCCCCACTTCAGCTGAACTGTCATCTCATTACTCAGCATTGAGTGGCCCTGCTTCCTGGTTCCTCAAGTGTAACTGTCAACATCATCACTGATTTCTGGAAATCCACTTCAAATGATCACAAAGAGCTGTTGCTGAACTTTTAGTCTCAAGTACATGTTTTCTGTCATCTAATTATTTTCAAAAGCAATCTACCTATGGTAGATTCTCCCTGTCAGAATGTGCAATTAAACCAGAAGACCCCATTTTCACATGTACCATAACATAGTACATCTAGTACATCAAGTCACAGAAAAATAATTAGTCTGATTCCAGCCCCAGGCAGGGAAGATCACACTCTGTTCTTTCCCTTATAGAATGTCCCACATCTCAGCCAGCCATGGTAGAAAATGATTTGACCCTAGCACATCACTTCTGAGCAGGGAACATCATGCTCTGTTTTTCTGCCTTGCAGAGTGGCCCACGTATCAGGTGAAAATGGTGGAGATGGGATTTGAGGTGGGCTAGAGGGGCTCTAAGGCCACATTGTTTGTGCTTCACGATAATGCTTACTAGTTAGAGTAAGAATGGGATAAATCTTTTAATAAGTCAGTTCCCTCTCTCTGTTGGTCAAATCCAAAGTTAAACAAGTCACTATATGATGCAGCAGTTCCACTCTGAGGTATATACCCAAGAGGAGTGAAAATGTAAGTTCGCACAAAAACTCGGGCATGAATATTATTTCCAGAATTATTCATAAGAGTCCAGCAGTGGAGACAACCCAAATGTCCATCAACTGATAAATGGATAAACAAACTGCAGCGTTTCCGTACAATGGACTACTATTCTGCCATAGAAAGGAAGAAAATTTGGATACATGCCACAATATGGATGAACTTCAAAAATACTATGCTAAGTGAAAGAAGCCAGACACCAAAGACCACATGCCTATAACTATGCTTATAGGGAATTTTCAGAAAAGGCAAATCTTTAGAGACGAAAAGTAAATTAGGAGCTTGGGGGACAGGGGTGGGGGAGTGACTGCTAATGGGTATAGCGTTTCTTTGGGGGTGATGAAACATCTGGATTAGACTCTGGTGATAGTTGATAACTTTGTGAATATACTAAAATCCACTGAACTGTAAACTGTGAAAAGGTGAGTTTTATGGTATGAGAATTACATATCATATTTTAAGAAGGAAACCCTAGCAATAAGAGGCAATACCAAGGGGGAAAAAAAATTTGGAATGGGGTGGGAAGATGGCTTTTCAAGGCTGAGATTCAACCCTCACTGGAGAGAGTCTGGCTGCAGCCCACTGGGTGGCAGAGAAATTGGCCAGGTTGCCCTGGGCCAGAGCTGATTTCTGAAACAAGCCAAGAGCCATGGCCAGGAGCTGTGGGCCAGAGCAGAGAAGCTGGAAATCCCCCCACAAGGAGCCAGCAGGACAAGATGGTGGGAAGAAAACTGGCCACTGGGTGCTGATGAAATTCACTGGAAAGCTGCCCTTAGGGATGCTGTTGAATTTGTAGGAAGCTGGCAAAGGCACTGGCTGGACTCTCCAGAAAGTCACAAGGGTGCTACCCACAGGAGATGCTGCTGAGCTCATGGGGAAACCAGCCCTTCCGTGGAGGGGCTGCCCCTGAGCCCCATGGCTGGGGCACCTGCAAAACTTGCCATGAAGCTGCTTGCAGGGGTGCCACTGAAGGTCGCTGGGGTGAGCTCCACCGGTGGTCCGACATGCCAGCCCAACACTGCAGGAACAAGAAGAAGCGAAGTACACACAAACCAGGAAAAGAAATCCCTTCCTCCTCCAGATTCTCCCCAGGACCCTCTACCCACAAGGCTTAACCCAGGGCCAGCTGACAATGGGGCAACATTCCAGGACCACACTAGGGCAACAAAGAGTAGCTTTGGAGCTGAGAGGCAAGAGATTGGTAATAGGCACAGATCCTGATGGTTGTTCTTCAAAGAAAAAGGTTCATATTCAAGTGAGTTTAGAAAACGCTGCTTAATATGCGACCCTTAAAATATACATTAGCATTTTAGCAGCACTGAGGCATGAGGAAGAGCTCTATTGAACTCTGCTCCATGTAGAATTTCCAAAACTCGTTTGATCACAACTATGTTTCTCCTGATAACTGACACCCTGCAGAATCCTCCCCGGTAAACCATGGGTGTGGAATGGGGAGACTGGCGCGCAATACCCAGAACAGGAGTGAAGCAGCATTGCTGGCGAGCAGCTTGTGTGCCTTCGCAGAATCACATGGAGCCCGTCTGCTACTGAAGGGACTCCTCTAGAACAGAATGCACACAAATGGAGTCATCTGGCTGGGCTCCTTCGTGGCATTTCCATGGCTTTATTTACTGCACAAAAACCATAAGTTCTGCAGACTGTGGAAATACAGTTTATTTAGGTAACTAAAAATATCCCCTGAATGCCATTTGGCCATTGCTGTATTTCCCAACGCCTCCTGCTCACCCAGAATTGGCTCTAAATCACCCCTTGATGGTGCAATGGAAAGAGGATGGGATTTAAAAGCTGGAATTGATGGCATTAGGGTCAGGGGCCTTTGAATGCTATAATCCTGCCTGACCACTCATTCCATTTTCCCTTTTGGGGTTCCTGAGGGAACTAGAAACACAAAAAGGAATGAATATAAATGAAAACACTGTTTATTATCTGCATACTGGAAGGGGCAGGTTGCAGCTAGGGGGAAGGTAAGCATAGGTGGGCTGGTGGGGGAAGAGCCCCTACATCGTTCATTCTTGTATTCAAAACCCAGTTCCACCCCTCTTTTGAACAAGATAGGGAAGGAAAATATAATTTTTCCTCTACCCTTTCATATTTTTGTCTGGGGCCCCATTAACCAAAGACAGATTAGCAAGAGAAAATGAACAGGTTCGTTAACATGCATACATGGGAGAGATCTAGGGGAAAGTGAGTAACTCGCAGAGCTGGCTTAGAATTCAGGCTTGAACACAGGCTTAAATCAGCTATACTTCAATTAGACAAAAAAAAAATTCAGGCTTAAATATCATCTTCGACTAAAGACAAGAGAGAGAAGGGTGTGTGTGGGAAGCCAGTTATGGGGAAGTAATAGGAAAAATACAGCAAATAAGAGTAAGCATTGATATGCAGATTTAAGCCAGTACGTCCTCTTTTGATAAGGGCACATAAGTGACAATTCAAGCTACCAGAAAGATTCAGATTATCTATATCGAATGTAGAGGATTTGAGCACTCTCTTGAGTTATTTGCTCTGGGAGAAGCCAGCTGCCATATTGTAAGCTGGCCTATGCAAAGACTGATGTTGTCAGGAACTGATGGAGGCTTCTGGCCAAAAGTCATGAGTATCTGAGACCTCCTGACCACACCACATGAGTGGGCCATCTTGGAAGCAAATCCTCCAGCTTCAGTCAAGTCATCAAATGACTGAAGCCTTGGTGATAGCTTGGCTATGACCTTGTGAAGAGACCCTGAGCCAGAACCACTAGCCAAACTACTGCCATATTCCTAACCCTCAGAAACTATGTGATGATAAATTTTCATTTTAAGTCATTAAATTTTGAAGCAATGTGTTACACAGCAATAGATAACTAAAACTTTCCAAAGGCTGTTGTTGTTGTTCAATTGCTAAGTTGTGTCTGATTCTTTGTGACCCCATGAACTGCAACACACCAGGCTTCCCAGTCCTTCACTATCTCCTGAAGCTTACTCAAACTCATGTCCATTGAGTCAATGATGCCATCCAACCATCTCATCCTCTGTCACCCCCTTCTTCTTGTGCCCTCAATCTTTCCCAGCATCAGTGTCTTTTCCAGTGAGTCAGCTCTTCACATCAGGTGCCCAAAGTATTGGAGCTTCAACATCAGTCCTTCCAATGAACACCCAGGACTGATCTCCTTTAGGATTGACTGGTTTGATCTCCTTGTAGTCCAATGGACTCTCAAGAGTCTTCTCCAACACCACAGTTTGAAAGCATCAATTCTTTGGTGCTCAGCCTTCTTTATAATCCAAGTCTCACATCCATACATGACTACTGGAAAAATCATAGTGTTGATTATATGGATCTTTGTCAGCAAAGTGATATAATTCTGAGGAAATTATTCTGAACTCTAGGATTCCATCTCATTTTTAAACACACACACACACACAAATAGTGTGCATGTGTGCGTGCTCAGTTGTATCTGACTCTTTGCGACCTCATGGACTGTAGCCCACCAGACTCCTCTGTCCATGGAAGTTTCTAGGCAAGAATACTGGAGTGGGTTGAAATTTCCTTCTCCAGGGAATCTTCCTGACCCAGGGATGAAAGCTGCGTCCCCTGCATCTCCTGCACTGGCAGGTAGATTCTCTACCACTGCACCACCTGGGAAGCCCTTAACACATACAGAAATAGCCTTGAATACAATTCTCTGGTCATGATATCTGGTGAAACCAGGATTAAGATCTCCAAAATCTATTATATCACAACAACATTCCTTGCATTTATTCCCATGAATGAATGAAAATTCATTCAGCAAATATTATCAAGCACTTACTATGTGCCAGGCAATGTTCTAGGCAGTGAGGATACAGCAATAAGCGCAACAGGTAAAAACCTCTGCCCTCATGGGACTTAGACACTTGTGAAGGAGAAACAACAATATGTAGAATATTAGGGAGCAGTAAGAGCTAAGGAGATAGAACAAAGCAGTGGGTTTGATCAATCAAACTTCGCTTCTGGCCGAGCAATCCAGGGCAGCTTGTCTCTGTGTGGTGATTCAGAGAAAGGCTCTTTTCATCTTCTGGTTCTTCTGGCTCCGCCTCTAAAGGGTCTCGGAATCCTCTAAAGACGACCAGCCAACGAGGACAGTAACAGAGGAGCAGGTACACTTGTATCTCAATCACCTCCAGCCAAAAGTGGCCACATTCTTTCCATTCACAAACCACATGGGAAAATGTTATGCAGCGCCACAAAGATACAAAGCACTCTGGGAAATGTAGTCCCAGCAAAAGCTCTTTGCTAAAAAGGGGTGCTGAACCTGAAGTAGGGAGCCATTTTCCTCCAGTTCAGTCTCATTCATCTACTCCAGCTCTGCCTGTTCTATCTTAAGCCCAGGCCCTATCATACCAAGGGGGAAAATGTCTCCTACCTTGATATTAAAATCTCATCACAGAAAATTCAATTTTTTTCTGAGTCATTTCTCTATTTTTTTTTAACATCTTGCCAAAAATGCAGTCTCCTGAAGTGGTGATGTATGTAGTTCTCAATCCTTAGAGCGGCTTATTGGATTTCCTTTTTTATTCCCTGAGATAAGAAATACCAGCTTAGCTGGGAACTCACGACTTTTAATGAGAGAAGAGAAAGGAGACAGAGTGGACATGTGCCAATAACCACTCACAGCTCTGCCTACGAGTGAGTGGTTGGGTTCTCCATCACAAACTTGAAACTACTCCTGGCATCTTCTTAACTGCCTACCAACAGCACCTCTCCCAAGTCAAGGAAATACTTGACAAATATGTATTAGCTGCATATGGTTCTTCTCAAAGAGAAAAAAAGAGCCCCAGTTAATTCACAAGCAACTGAATGTCAGGAGTAATCACTGAGATGAGAGTGGCTCATCAGAACAAGTCGGGAAAGAGGAGTCTATTTAAGAGCTAAGTGGGGTTCTAAAAGGTAGACCCTGAAAAGAGTGACTTCCAGGCTGATTTTATTTTAATGCAAAGATCTACTCTTTCCTCTCACTCCCTATGATTATTTTATACAAATTACATTATATCATTCATTAGTGAAATACAGGTATAAGCTTCATTTTCACTTCATAGGACCAAAAATGACTTTGGAGGGGCCTAATTGGATTTTTTTAAAACATCTTTTAAACCTTCCTATGTTCTGGAAGTAACAGATGCAAACTCAGAGACACATTACCTTAGGTGATACTCTCAGTGTTTCTAACTTCAACCTGCGACCTTCTATGCTGAAGAAATTTGTTCACCCAAAACAATTTACTGGCTTCCCCTTGGAAAGGCATATTTCTATAAAAGTGAATTAATTTGTTAACCCACAAGAATAAAGAAAAACTCCTTGGGTTTTTATTAGCAATCACATCTGTTTCAGTTCTGTCTTGGAAACAATGTGTAAAATGTCACTACACAGACAGAATGCTGCAGTCATTTTAATCCAGGCGACACTAGAATACATGCTGTTCTTGGTGTTTCTCTCTGTGACATTAGAATGAGACACTGCATGAGAATAACTCTCATCCCAGTGATGTTTCTTCAAGTCATTCGAGGGTTCTTCCTTGGAAACCAGCTTGCAACCTGGTCAGGACTGTGTCTATCATTGACAAAGGATTCAAGAGAGGATATATCTAAAAAATGAGGCTGATTTTCTTTAGGTGGCTTAAAAACCACCTTTGAAAAATGTATTGTTTTCTAGGATTTCTATAAAAGAGTACCACAAACCTGATGGCTTTGAACAGAGGAAGTTTATTCTCTTCCAGTTCTGGAGGCTGGAAGTCCAAGATCAAGATGTTAGTACGGCCATGCTCCCTCCAAAGTCTGCAGGAGAGAATCCTTCCTCGTCTCATCCAGTTTCCCATGGCCCCATGTGTTCCATGGCTAATGGCAGCAACACTCCAGTCTCTGTCTCCATCTTCACCTGGCCATCTTCTCCCTGGAGGTCTTAGTTTTTCACTCTCCATTTTCCTCTTCTTAGAAGGATGCTGGTCCTAATGGAATGGGGCCTGCCCCAGTGACCTCATCTTAACTTCTTTATATCACTGAAGATCCTCTGTCCACATATTCCAAACCCTATTTCCTCACATTCACAGGCAAGGTACTCCAGAGAAGGGGTTCAAAGCAACGTTGAAAGATCATAAAACCCTCTAAGCTACTGTGAAGGTGCTGCACTCAATATGCCAGCAAATTTGGAAAACTCAGCAGTGGCCACAGGACTGGAAAAGGTCAGTTTTCATTCCAACCCCAAAGAAAGGCAATGCCAAAGAATGTTCAAACTACCGCACTCATCTCACATGCTAGCAAAGTAATGCTCAAGTTCTCCAAGCCAGGCTTCAACAGTGCATGAACTGTGAACTTCCAGATGTTCAAGCTGTATTTAGAACAGGCAGATGAACCAGAGATCAAATTGCCAACATCTGCTCATCAAAAAAGGAAGAGAGTTCCAGAAAAACATCTACTTCTGCTTTACTGACTATGCTAAAGCTTTTGACTGTGTGGATCACCACAAACTGTGGAAATTTTTCAAGAGATAGGAGTACCAGACCACCTGACCTGCCTCTTGAGAAATCTGTATGCAGGTCAGGAAGCAACAGCTAGAACTGGACATGGAACAACAGACTGGTTCTAAATCAGAAAAGGAGTACGTCAAGGCTGTATATTGTCACCCTGCTTATTTAACTTATATGCAGAGTACATCATGAGAAATGCTGGGCTGGAGGAAGCACAGGCTGGAATCAAGATTGCCGGGAGAAATATCAAAAACCTCAGGTATACAGATGACATCACCCTTATGGCAGAAAGTGAAGAATTAAAAAGCCTCTTGATGAAAGTGAAAGAGGAGAGTGAAAAAGTTGGCTTAAAACTCAACATTCAGAAAACTAAGATTATGGCATCCAGTCCCATCACTTCATGGCAAATAGATGGGGAAACAATGGAAACAGTGAGAGACTATTTTCTTGGGCTCCAAAATCACTGCAGGTAGTGATTGCAGCCATGAACTTAAAAGACGCTTGCTTCTTGGAAGAAAAGCTATGACTGACCTAGACAGCATAATTAAAAGCAGAGACATTACTTTGCCAACAAAAGTCCGTCTAGTCAAAGCTATGGTTTTTTTCAGTAGTTATATATGGATGTGAGAGTTGGACTATAAAGAAAGCTGAGTACCCGATTTGGAACCAGTCTGTTGTTCCATGTCCAGTTCTAACTGTTGCTTCTTGACCTGCATACAGATTTCTCAAGAGGCAGGTCAGGTAGTCTGGTATTCCCATCTCTTTAAGAATTTTTCACAGTTTGTTGTGATCCATACAATGTTGCTTTTGAATTGATGCTTTTGAACTGTGGTGTTGGAGAAGACTCTTGAGAGTCCCTTGGACTGCAAGGAGATCCAACCAGTCAATCCTAAAGGAAATCAGTCCTGAATATTCAGTGGAAGGACTGATGCTGAAGCTGAAGCTCCAATACTTTGGCCACCTGATGTGAAGAACTGACTCACTGGAAAAGACCCTGATGCTGGGAAGATTGAAGGTGGGAGGAGAAGGGAACGACAGAGGATGAGATGGTTGCATGGCATCACTGACTTGATGGACATGAATTTGAGTAAGCTCTGGGAGTTGATAATGCACAGGGAAATCTGGCATTCTGCAGTCCGTGGGGTTGCAAAGAGTCGGACATGACTGAGAGACTGAACTGAACTGAACTGAACACAGTCAAAGGCTTTGGCATAGTCAATAAAGCAGAAGTAGATGTTTTTCTGGAACTCTCTTGCTTTTTTGATGATCCAACGGATGTTGGCAATTTGATCTCTGGTTCCTCTGCCTTTTCTAAATCCAGCTTAAACACCTGGAAGTTCACAGTTCATGTACTGCTGAAGCCTGGCTAGGAGAATTTTGAGCATTACTTGGCTAGCATGTGAAATGAGTGCAATTGTGCGGTAGTTTGAGCATTCTTTGGCATTGCCTTTCTTTGGGGTTGGAAAGAAAACTGACTTTTTCCAGTAGTGTGGTCACTGCTGAGTTTTCCAAATTTGCTGGCATATTGAGTGGAATACTTTCACATCATCATCTTTTAGGATTTGAAATAGCTCAACTGGAATTCCATCACCTCCACTAGCTTTGTTCGTAGTGATGCTTCCTAAGGCCCACTTGCCTTTGCATTCCAAGATGTCTGGCTCTAGGTGAGTGATCACACCATCATAGTTATCTAGATCATGAAGATCTTTCTTGTATAGTTCTGTGTATTCTTGCCACCTCTTCTTAATATCTTCTGCTTCTGTTAGGTCCATACCATTTCTGTCCTTTATTGTGCCCATCATTGCATGAAATGTTCCCTTGGTATCTCTAACTTTCTTGAAGAGATCTCGACTTCCCCATCCTGTTGTTTTCCTCTATTTCTTTGCTTTGATCGCTGAGGAAGGCTTTCTTCTCTCTCCATGCTACTCTTTGGAACTCTACATTCAGATTTTCCTTTATAAACCTCTTTTCCTCTGCCCTCTCCCCTCCTCTTCCCTCATAACTCCCTGTCCCTTCTCTCTGCTCTTCCCTCTGTTCTCTCCTCTTCTCTTCCCTTCTCCTCTCTTCCCTTCTCTTCTTTCTCTCTCTCTCACACACAAAGTTAACACATGCCGTATTTCCATTCCTACAGTGGAGATTCTGGGGGTGCTGGCTAAGACTCACTAACAAAGTACATCCAGATAGAAGATAACAAGAGCTAGAAAGAATCTTGGTAATTGCCTACACCAGTCCTTTCAATTTACACAGAAGAAAACCAAGACCCAGGAAGGAAGATAACCTGCCTACTTCCCTAACCTGAGAGGCAGAGCTGGGTCTCTAAGATTTCCAGATCAGTGCATGGCAAAAGAGTCGGACATGACTGAGCAACTGAACTGAACTGAAGTTACTGCAAGGACTTTGCAAAATAATATTTATAGAGCTTAAAGCAAGAATACAAATGGAAGGCCACATTCCATAATCCTAAAAAAATAGCACTTACAAACCAAGCTAGAGCCACAGCCTGGCCCACGATCCCACCTAACACCCCACAGCCCGGAGGCCACAGTTACCTCGGAGAGGCTCACAGAGCTGAGGCTCCTCCAGCAGCAGCTGTACGGTTTAGTCCAGACAACAGAATGGTTCTCACTGGGCAGGGTGCAGTGGAAGCAAGACCCAGGGCTAACTGGACCCGCCCCAATTCAACCAGGTCCCTGAGGAGCCAGGGGGAAGTTCTAAGAATTTTATGAAACTCCACCAGCTGAGCAGAAGGGAAGGAGGGAATGCAGTTATCTGCAAAACCCTGTTTGCCTAATCACTCTTTTGGAATGACTGGGGCAGTCAAGTTTTAATTAAAGCAGCCACTCTTTTTCGGGTTTCCTGGGGCAGAGGCAGTGCTTCCCACCACCCACACACACTTACAGGCTTTTAGCCAACCATTCTCTGGACCGGTGTGATGTGGAGGGGGGGTGGCTCTTTCCGGGGAGCCTAGGTCATCCAGTGCATCTCTCCCATAATCCCCAGAAAAAGTTACTATAGTTTTCAGATTGTCTTGAAAACTGCACATTCGTAAAACTTGTTTAAACTTTCAAACTTTATGAGTTCAAAGAATTCTAAATGTCACCTTTCGTTGCTTATAATGTGTGGGGCCCAGAGCAAGGGCCCCTCGTATCATAGTCTAAGGGCAGCACTGAGGCCTGGTTGTTTTTTGTTTAAAAGAAGAATCCTTGTTCCTTTATAAGTCCTAGTGTGCATGCATGCTCAGTCATGCCCAACTATTTGTGACCCCATGGACTGTAGCCCGCCAGGCTCCTCTGTCCATGGGATTTTCTAGGCAAGAATACTGGAGTGAGTTGCCATGCCCTCCTCCAAAGGATCTTCCCAATCCAGGGATCAAACCTGGGTCTGCTGAACTGCAGGCAGATTCTTTACCATCTAAGCCAACAGGGAAGCCCATAAGCCCTAGCTGCATGCTTTGTCACTCAGTCATGTCCGACTCTTTGCAACTCCATGGACTGCAGCCCATCAGGCTCCTCTGTCCATGGGGATTCTCCAGGCAAGAATACTGGAGTGGATTGTCATGCCCTCCTCCAGGGGATCTTCCCAAGCCAGGGACAAAACCCATGTCTCCTGCATTGCAGGATTCTTTACCAGGGAAGCCCATAAGCCCCAGTGAAAGAAGTGAAATGGCTCAGTCAAGTCCGACTCTTTGCAACCCCATGGACTGTAGTCCATGGAATTCTCTAGGCCAGGATACTGGAGTGAGTAGCCTTTCCCTTTTCCAGGGGATTTTCCCAACCCACAGATTGAACTTAGATCTCCTGCATTGCAGGTGGATTCTTTACCAGCTGAGCCACAAGAGAAGCCCAAGAATAGCCTATCCCTTCTCCAGGGGATCTTCTCAACCCAAGAATCGAACCAGGGTCTCCTGCATTGCAGCCAGATTCTTTACCAAATCAGCTATCCCTTCTCCAGGGAATCTTCTCAACCCAGGAATCGAACCAGGGTTTCGTGCATTGCAGGCAGATTCTTTACCAAATCAGCTATCATGGAAGCCCTAAGAGGGAGGTACAATTCCTGCAAGGCTCCCACTTTGGAGGAAAAGCAGCCCATAGCCATCTCACCAGCAAGGGGCAAAGTGGTTACAGAGCCAAGTCTGACCCTGCTGACTGAACTGTCACTGGCTAATCCAGCCAGGTTCTTCTAAAAGCAAGACATCTGTTCCACTTGATTCTTGGGCAGGGCAACCCAGTTTGAAACACTTTAGTGGAGGCAGGAAAGTGCAGACTAGGCCAAGGTTGTGAGGTTGTGAAATCTGAGGTTGATAGGCTTTTAGGGGACTTTCAGTTTTCCTTTGGTTTATCTTTTAACCAGCCCCACCATCCTGCTTTCTGATCCCAAACTCATTTCTTCCCCACCGCACCCCCCTGTAATTCCCACCAGTTCCTGGGCCCAGAGGCCTCTTGGGCTTGCCACCTCCTATCAGGAAAGTACTGTCTGATAAATGCGTTTATGCTGACATGTTAGTACATTTAAACATTTTTCTTTCCAAGGTTATTGACTTTTAAAGTGAAACATGGGAAGACGGGCAATGCTTAACCCAAAGGGAAATCTCTGGTAATTGAATTGTAGATGTCAGAAGATATATTATGTTTATACTGGGAGTTTTCCCAGTACTTCTCCCTTTATGGCATATAAGTCATTACCTACTCCACTGAAGGTAAAGCTTGTCCTTGCTTTATTATTATTATTTCAGTGTTTATATGAAATATTAACTAACTAATTATATTATCAGATAAGTTTATTTATATACTGAAGTTATTAGGCTCAGTTAGTAAGCCATCCTAAAACTCTAACTCTTTGGACATACACAGTGAATGGTGTCAGAGCAGAAACAATAGTTCTTCCTGTTTAATAAAACCTTGCATTTCTAGTTTATACTTGGACATCTGATCCTGGGAGCAACCTTGGATAAGGTATGCTGGATAGTTAGTATGATCTGTTATTCCTATTTTACAGAAGAGGAAATTGAGGCTTAGGGAACGTAAGTGTCTTGTCGAAGTTCATGTAATTAAATGAAGGGAAGAGGTGAGGTAGGGCTCAAACTGATCTTTTCACTTCAAGCCTGGGAGAGAGATATTAGCATACAGATAAAAGGGAGAAATGAGAAAATGTGATGCCAATAGACAACTCCTAAAAAGCAGGCATCACAATGTGAACTCTGTAGACAGGATTTTCAGAGGTGTAATAACATCTCACAAAGAAATTGAGGTATCCTTCTGAACTTTATCTGAAAAGAAAGTCTGCAGTTAGAATAAACTTATAAACTAGAAGAGCTCAAAAAGTTCTCCAGCTTTGTTAGTGAAAATAGATCTGTCTTTAAGTGGCACAAGCCATGTCCTCCACTCTCAACTCAAAGTACTCTAGGACAATCAGAAAAAAATGGATATGGAAGCTGATCACTTTTTTTAAAAAGAGAAAATTTTTTAAAAATGTGGAAGTAGCTTGCTGGGAACCCTCTACAGAGTAGTTCCTCTTAGAGATGGAAAATGAGAAGAAAGTTATTGTCGTTTGACACACGTTAGCTTAGACCAGGCACAAAGGAAACGTGCTGCTTCTGAAAGGTGCATTTCACCTGTAGTGCTCTCAGCCACACGATTAGAGTCTGACTGCACCAGTTCTCCGCTTGTTCCTGTCTCCTTGACTTTTGTCATGAGATTTTTGTAGTTCACCTCACTAATGATGCAGAGTCTATTTCTTCGCTCCCTTCAATCTGAGCTCACCCAAGGGCTTTGGCCAGTAGATGAAGCCTAGACCATAGGAGGCCTTGCATGTTCCCACTTGCTCTGCAACTGCCATGAGAACATACCCCTGATAACCTGCTGGAGGATGAAAGATACATGGAACACAGCCACAGTCAACCTGGCTGAGGTCAGTCTAAATCAGCCAATAGCCAGCTGACCCCCTGACAAGAAAGCAAGCCCCAGAGCTCCGAGACATATAAGTGAGTCAGGTCATGATCAGCCAAGCCCAGCCTACAGGAACCTACAGCCAGCCAAGCCACAGAGGTATGAGAAGGCCAGCCAAGAACAGGAGAGCCACCTACCAAACCACCCCAAATGTGCAAGCAATAGCTCTTGTTATTGCTCAAAGACTAAGGTTTGTTTGTCATGCAGCATTACTGGAGTAGTAGAGAACCGATACAGAGTCCGAGCTTTTTGGCTCCACTCTTGTTGAAGGAGAGTCTAGAAAGCCAAAGACAGCTTCATAATACCTGACCACTCAACAGTTTCATGGGGCAGCCAACCAATCCACTTCTTGTAGCATCTTCCCTCTGTCCCTGAAAAGGATGCAAACCTGTCAGTAACTCTGTAGGTTAAGCACTCTTGGTATCTTTCAGGGGTAGACCAGCCCTGACCACATGAATCATGGAGATACAAAAGAATGAGGAAAGTCTACGCTTGTTAAGGATACTTGCTGGTGGCACAGCATGGTTTCATTTATGTGAACAGTTACAATAAAATATATATGTATGTACAGAAAAGGACCTGAAAGGACCTTACATACTAAGGCTTCAAAAAGGTTTTTTCCGAGGAGACTAGGTTGTATTACAGGTTAATATTCTTCTTTTGCTTGTCTATTAACACCTAATAATTTCCTGAAATAGACCTGAATTTGTTTAATTTTAACAAAGAGAAACATTAAACCAGGAAAGAAACAATACAACTTTAAAAGAAAAAGAACAAATATTTAAATTTATTTTCAGGGATTGAGTGGATTATTATCATTTACAGTTTAAATCAATTATGCAGAATTGTCAGATGAAAATTAGCTGAGATTTTAAAAGCAGAAATCATGGGAAAATTCTGAAAAGCAGACAAAATTACTTGCAGACATATAAATAGTTGCCAGGTATACCCAAATTAGCAATGATTTAAAAAACAAGAGAAAGAGACTGGATATAAACTTTTTCCAATGAATTTCTGCCTAGAACAAGTGTGAGCAAACTTTTTCTGTAAAGGGCCTAATATTAAGAAAATATTTGAGGCTTTGTGGACCAGACTGCCTGTTACAACTACTCTGCCATTGTTACACAAAAGTAGCCACAGATGCTCTGTGAATGAATGAGCATGAGTGTGTCCCAATAAAACTTTATTTATAAAGGCAAGTGGCACACCAGATCTGGCCCACTGCCATAGTTTGCCTACCTTTGGCATAGACAAACTGCTGGCATAACAGTAGTAGCTAATGATAATATTGACAACTTACTATGACATAGGGATGAAGTGCTCTCTGCATCAGCAGGCCCTGTTCACCTTTCAGTTCAGTTCAGTCACTCAGTCATGTCCGACTCTTTGCGACCCTATGAATCGCAGCACACCAGGCCTCCCTAATTTCATTTTATTTTGCTTAATTCTTGGCTGTGCTGAGTCTTCGTTGTTGCTCGGGTTTTTCTCTAGTGGTGGTGGTGGTGGCTGGTGGTGTAGTCACTGAGACGTGTCTGACTCTTGCAACCCCAGGGACTGCAGCCTGCCAGCCTCCTCTGTCCATGGGATTTTCCAGGGAAGAATACTGGAGTGGGTCGCCATTGCCTTCTCCAGGGGATCTTCCTGACCCAGGAATTGAATCCTGGTCTCCTGCACTGCAGGCAGGTTCTTTACCAACTGAGCTATGAGGGAAGCCCTCCTAAATGTGGTGAGCAGGGGCCACTCTCTAGTTGCCGTACATGGCTTTCCATTTAGTAGTTTCTCTTGTTTCTGAACATGGGATCTAGGGTGTGAGGGCTTCAGTTGTAGCACATGGGCTCTAGATCACAGGCTCACTAGCTGCTGTGCTGGGGCTTTGTTGCTCCTTGGCATGTGGGATCTTCCCAGACCAGGGATCAAACTGGCAACTTGCATCTCCTGCATTGGCAGGTGGATTCTTCACCGTTGAGTCACCAGTGCCGATACTTGTTAAAGAGACAATACTTGTTAAAAATCAACTATGTTTTAGATCATTGCAAAGAAATTGAAAGAAGCTTTCCATTTGTTTTCATAATAATCCTATAAAGTATGTGTTAATAATGTTTGAGAAAACTAAGGGCAGAGAGGTTAAACCAGTCATCCTGTGGTTGTTTAGTTGTTAAGTCGTGTCTGACTCCTGTGACCCCATGCACTGTAGTCCACTAGTCTCCTCTGTCCATGGGATTCTCCAGGCAAGAATACTGGAGTGGGTTGCCATTTCCTTCTCCTGGGAATCTTCCAGACTCGGGAATCAAACCCGGGTCTCCTGCACTGCAGGCAGATTCTTTCCCAACTGAGCTACAAGTGAAGCCCTCTTCAACACCTAACACCTTCAAGAAGTCCTGTAGCACACTATTATATACCAGGAAGTGCACACCATCAAACACCCATCAAAAGCTTGTACAGCTCTAATAACACCACACATTCCTTTGCGTGCATGTGAAATATTAGCCAAAAAGGACCACGTTCAACCTATATCTCACATAAGGAATCATAAGAAGGATTAGAAAACATTTGAGATAAGATAAAAATGTCAAAATGACATCTCGAAAATCTGTGAAATGCAGCTAAAGCATTACTTAGAGGAAACTAATGACATTAAATGTTCAAATTAGAAACAAAGAAAAGTCCCTAAATGAGTGATCTGATATTTCCCCTTAAGAGACTAAAAGAAGAATCATCCCAAAGCAAGCAACAAAAAGTAAATAATAAGTTAAAATAAAACAGAAATGAGCATTTTTTTAAAGAAAATAGAGAAAAACAGTAAAGAGAGTTCTTTAGAAATCAACAAAATTGATAACCATTTAGCTAAATGTTCCAGGAAGGGGGGAGAAGAAGAGGAGGGGTAGAGAGGGGACATGATGCAAACTGAGATTCACAGATGGGATGCAACTAAAGTTCCAAGGATCCAAGGGGACGAGAGAGTACTGTGAATAACTGTATGATATTAAATTGGATAAGTGAAAGTGAAAGTGAAGTCGCTCAGTCGTGTCCGACTCTTTGCGACCCCGTGGACTGTAGCCCACCAGGCTCCTCTGTCCATGGGATTCTCCAGGCAACAATACTGGAGTGGGTTGCCATTTCCTTCTCCAGGGGATCTTCCCAACCCAGGGATCGAACCCAGGTCTCCTGCATTGCAGGAAGACGCTTTAACCTCTGAGCCACACATGGATGAAGTTAACAAGTTTGCTTAAAGTCATTCTAAGCCAGGCATTCAATACGTGAAGAATTTGGGACTAAATCATATGCTCCTTTCACCCAACCATGCTAATCCCCCATTCGCCCTAAGAACCAGAGTGAACTCATAATGAAGTATAAGGGTGTTCTACTTCTCTTACCAACAGCCTCTGAAAGCACACTGTGTTGAAATTAGGATATTACCTATTGGTTGAAAAGTGAAAGTGTTAGTGGCTCAGTCATGTCCGAGTCTTTGGGACACCAGGGACTGTAGCCCACCAGAGTCGTCTGTCCATGGAATTCTCCAAGCAAGAATACAGGAGAGGGTAGCTTTTCCCTTCCCCAGGGGGATCTTCCTGATCCAGATTGAACCTGTATCTCCTGCAATGCAGGCAGATTTTTGTCCTCTGAGCCAATAACAATAATGAGTATTATTTATAAGATGGGCACGATTTTGTGACTTCTTTGGCAGTCCAGTGGTTAAGACTTCATGCTTCCAATGCAGGGAGTTACTTGAGTCTTCTTAGAATCATACTTCATACCTCAGAATGGTTGCCATTATTTTTACTTGAGACACATTCATCACTGGGAATGAGTATTCCCCTAGTATTCAAACACCTAGAAAGCAGGGATTATGCCTCACTCTACTAAACAATCCTCCCATCAGTTGTCCAGAGCATTCCTTGATGTTTATATTTGGGCTACCAATCTCCCTCTAGATATTCAGTCTAGGAGAGATTTGAAGGCGAATTCAAGGTACAGGGTCGCACAGAGTCAAACACGACTGATGCGACTTAGCAGCAGCAGCAGCAGCAGCAGCAGTGAATATGAAAGTACATGACGATGATGATAAAGAATTTTCTTCACATGAATGTCTTTGTGGCCTGATATACTTACACTTGAATCTTGGTTCTAATTCCTTACTAGTTGAATGACCTGGGAAGGTTACTTCATTTCCCCAGGCCACAGTTTCCTCAACTGTGACACAGGAGTGAACATACCTGCATTGGGATTAAATAAAATAGTGCCCATCATTTTTTTAATTAAAAAAAATGGTTTTCTGGCTGCACCCCGTGGCACATGGGATCTTAGTTCCCTGACCAGGGATNTCTAATTCCTTACTAGTTGAATGACCTGGGAAGGTTACTTCATTTCCCCAGGCCACAGTTTCCTCAACTGTGACACAGGAGTGAACATACCTGCATTGGGATTAAATAAAATAGTGCCCATCATTTTTTTAATTAAAAAAAATGGTTTTCTGGCTGCACCCCGTGGCACATGGGATCTTAGTTCCCTGACCAGGGATCAAGCCCATGCTCCCTGAATTGGAAGTGTGAAGTATTAACCACTGGACCACTAGGGAAGTCCCAGAATCATGTCCGTCTTATAAATGATACTCATTATTGTTATTATTACCCCCAGAAAAGCTTGTTATCCAAAAACAATAACCAAGTTAGATTGTGTATATGGGTTAAATGTCCTGCTGCTGCTGCTGCTGCTACCAAGGGACTCTCAAGAGTCTTCTCCAACACCACAGTTCAAACACATCAATTCTTCGGCACTCAGCCTTCTTCACAGTCCAACTCTCACGTCCATACTTGACCACTGGAAAAACCATAGATGAACCTTTGTTAGTAATGTCTCTGCTTTTTTGCCATCTGTTCATGTCTCTGTTCACTTTTGCCTGTTGTCAAATCCTTTTCCTTCTTTATGTCTCAACAACCTCTTCAAAAAGCCTGAGGCCGTTTATCTTAGAAGGATGTTCTAATCACCTATTTATTGATATGTGTCCTTCTCCTCCACTCTGCTGCTGCTGCTGCTGCTGCTGCTGCTAAGTCGCTTCAGTCGTGTCCGACTCTGTGGGACCCCACAGACGGCAGCCCATTGGGCTCTGCCATCCCTGGGATTCTCCAGGCAAGAACACTGGAGTGGGTTGCCATTTCCTTCTCCAATGCATGAAAGTGAAAAGTGAAAGTGAAGTCGCTCAGTCATGTCTGACTCAGCGACCCCATGGACTGCAGCCCACCAGGCTCCTCCATCCATGGGAGTTTCCAGGCAAGAGTACTGGAGTGGGATGCCATTGCCTTCTCCATCCACTAGGCTAAGAGTACCTAACACAAGATTATGCCTAAATCGCTTTTATATCCCCACAGCCTTGTGGAGAACCTGGACCATAGTAGATGCTTAATAAATGAATGTGATGTGAATGATTCAGCAAAACAACAGTCACATCAAGATGATGAGAAGACAAGCCACAGACTGGGAGAAAATATTTGGAAAATATACCTCTAATAAAGACTGCTACCCAAAATATACAAAGATCTCTTAAAACCCAACAATAAGAAAACAAACAATCCAGTTAAAAAATGGGCACTAGATCTGAACAGACACCTCATAAAAGAAGATAGGCAAATGGCAAACAAGCATATGAAAAGATGCTCAACATCCTATATGTTCAGGGAATTGCAAATTAAAACAACAGTGAGATACCACTATATACCTATTCAGTTCAGTTCAGTTCAGTTCAGTCGCTCAGTCGTGTCCGACTCTTTGTGACCCCATGAATCACAGCACGCCAGGCCTCCCTGTCCATCACCAACTCCCAGAGTTCACTCAAACTCACATTCATCGAGTCGGTGATGCCATCCAGCCATCTCATCCTCTGTCATCCCCTTTTCCTCCTGCCCATAATCCCTCCCAGCATCAGAGTCTTTTCCAATGGCCAAAATCCAGAATACCAATCACACCAAATGCTGGTGAGGAAATGAAGCAAAAGGAACTCTCATTTATTGCTGGTGGACTTACAAAATGACACAGCCACTTTGCAGACAGTTTGGCAGTTTCTTATAAAACTAAACATACTCTCCAAATAATTCAGCAGTAGTCTTTGGTATTTACCAAAGTAACTGGACATATTTTATGTCCATCTAAAAACCTGAATACAGATATTCATAGCAACTTTATTTATAATTGCCCAAACTCAGAAGCAGCCAAGATGTCCTTCAGTAGGTGAATGGATAAACTGTGGAAAATCCAAACACTGGAATATTATTTAGCACTAAAAAGAAATGAGCTGTTAAGCAAAGAAAAGATATGGAGGGGGCTTAAATGCATATTACTAAGTGAAGGATGCCAGTCTGAAAAGGCCACATACTACATGACTCCAACTATATTATATTCTGAAAAAGGCAAAACTGTGGAGATGCTGAAAATATGGGTGGCTGCCAGGAGCTGGGGGCAAGGGGAAAGGATGAATAGGTGGAACACAGAAAATTTTTAGGGCCATGAAAATACCCTGCATGACATTATATCAATGGATGCATATTGTCAAAATCCATAGAATGTACCACACCAAGAGTGAATCACAATGTAAACCATGGACTTTGGGTGATGATGATGTGTCAGTGCAGGTTCAGTGATTGTAACAAACATACCTCTCTGGTGGGGGATGTTGAAAGTAGGGGAGGCTGGGCGTGTGCGGGGAAAGGGGTGTATGGGAAATCTCTTTCCTTTTCTCTCAGTGTTGCTGTGAACCTGAAACCAGTTTAAAAAATAAAATCTACTTAAAACACACACACAATTACATCATTATTGCAAGTGCTGTCTCAGCCTCTTCTATGGTCCTTCCGGAGACATTTAAAGCTAATTACACATAGGCAATGGTTTTTAAGATCTGACTCCAAAAGAACAAGTAACAAAAGAAAAAAAAACTGATACATTGGACTTTAATCAAATTTAAAACTTTTGTGCTGCACATCAAGAAAGTCAAAAGACAACCCACAGAACTGGGAAATACTTTTTACAAATCATGTATCTAACAATGGACTGTTATGTAGAATATGTAAAGAACTCTCACAACTCAAGAATAAAAAGGCAAATATGTCCATTTTAAAGTGGGAAAAGGATTCAAATAGACATTTCTTGAAAGTGTACAAACAAGTATTTCCTAGTGCAAGAGTGAAATACTTCAGTAATAATGACTGTGAATACTTTTAATTTTATGTTAAAAAGCAATTATTAAATTCTCCCAAATAAATAAATAGGGAAAGGGACTGACAAGAAAAGTGACTACTGAGAGAATGCATTAAGTGAATACCTTTAGGAAAACCCTTATGATGGTTTATCCCCACCAATGTTATACAGTTTTAATAGCGATTAGATTATATGTAATTCTAATTTCTGCAGAATTGTTCAATGGACATTCAGTCATAACATTAATCAAAGTAAGCTTTAAGAATTTAATTTTTTAAAACCATTACAGATATAAAAACACAGTGGGGCACTTTCAGGGCAACTTCTGCAGGAAAGTTTGACACTGAAAAGGTAAGTGGCAAAGCAAAGCCTCAAGATGCTTTAGTCCTATGGCCCGTAATTACTAACACAAATACTTGTCTTCAATTCCAAGGCCATTCCAATTCAGAGGAACTGAGCCAGAGTCCCGGATACAGAGAAAGGGGGGCCTGCGGTAGGCAGGAGTAGGACCTGCCTGGCCCTCCCTTCCCCACACCACTGACACCAAACCTCTGTGAATGGCATGGATCTGGGCCAAAGCAGTAGGGGAAATGCACCCCAATATTAAATCATGATTGGAGGAGCCAACTCTGGGGAACAATCATCTATTTAAAATTTTGGATTTTTTTAAAAATATTTGAAATTAAAGTTACCACCTGGGATCCCGTCTTAGCCATCTGTAATCCTTTTTGGACTAAGATAGGTTTAAACTGATATTTAAAATAAAATTTTTCTTTATATATCTATTTTTTAATGTTAGAAATGATAAAATCAAAATTTCAAATTTTCCTACCCACTTCATAGGTTGTGGGTTTGCAACAGGCATTCAACAATTAATTTTTATCAACCTCCATAGCAAAGTGAATAAATACAGAATTGTAAAAAAGAACACTCTCTTGATTTTACCGAGTCTGTCTCCAAAGTCCCTTGATTTAAACAGAAAAAGCATTTATTTCCTTTAAAAAGAACACTTTGAATAATCAAAAATAAGGAATGTCAAAATGGGAGAAAATAATCGCAAGTGAAACAACTGACAAAGGATTAATCTCCAAATTATGCAAGCAGTTCAGGCAGCTCAATATCAGAAAAACAAACAACCCAATCAAAAAATGGACAGAAGACCTAAACAGACATTCCTCTAAAGAATATACACAGATGACTAATAAACATATGAAAAAATGCTCAACATTGCTTATTATTGCTGCTAAGTCACTTCAGTCGTGTCCGACTCTGTGTGACCCCATAGACGGCAGCCCACCAGGCTCCCCCGTCCCTGGGATTCTCCAGGCAAGAGAGGGAGAATTGCTTATTATTAGAGAAATGCAAATCAAAACTACAATGCAGTGTCATCTTATACCAGTCAGAATGGCCATCATCAAAAAATCTATAAACAATAAATATTGAAGAGGATGCGGAGAAAAGGGAACCCTCTTACACTGTTGGTGGGAATGTAAACTGATACAGACAGTATGGAGATTTCTTTTTTAAAAAATCTAGTAATAAAACTACCATATGACCCAGCAATTCCACTACTGGGCATATACTCTGAGAAAACCACAGTTCTAAAAGACTCATGTACCCCAGTGTTCATTGCAGCACTATTTACAATAGCCAGGACATGGAAGCAACATAGATGTCCATCAACAGATAAATGAATAAAGAAGCTGTGGTACAGAATATTACTCAGCCATGATAAACAAATGTGAGTCAGTTCCAGTGAGGTGGATGAACCTAGACCCTGGTATACAGAGAGGAGGAGAAGGGGACGACAGAGGATGAGATGACTGGATGGCATTACCGACTCAGTGGGCTTGAGTTTGAATAAGCTTCAGGAGTTGATATTGGAGAGGGAGAGCTGGCGTGCAGCAGTGCATGGGGTTGCAAAGAGTCGGACATGACTGAACAACTGAATTGAACTGAACCTGAAAACATGCAAATTAGAATAGGAAGTATGAACTACATTACAGGACTGCTTAATATAATTTTATGCAAAAAAGTGTGAAGCTGTTTACTATCTTTGTTTTCCAATTCGTTGGCCACTAACTATAGGTGTCTCCTGGACATTTGAAATGTGGCTAGTGCAAATGAGGAACTAAGTTTTTCATTGTCATTATAAACAATTTAAAATTAAATAGCCATGTGGGTTGTCTGGCTGCCATATTGGACAGTGAGGACAATGGGCCACATTGTGGCAGGAGAACCACAGACTACACCTCATCAGGTTGTATTAACACAGCTGTTTTAATTCAGCCAGGCTTCCCCGATAGCTCAGTTGGTAAATGTTCCACCTGCAATGCAGGAGGCCTGGTTTCATTCCTGGGTTGGGAAGAACCCCTGGAGAAGGGATAGGCTACCTACTCCAGTATTCTTGGGCTTCCCTTGTGGCTCAGCTGGTGAAGAAATACACCTCATCAGGTTGTATTAACACAGCTGTTTTAATTCAGCCAGGCTTCCCCGATAGCTCAGTTGGTAAATGTTCCACCTGCAATGCAGGAGGCCTGGTTTCATTCCTGGGTTGGGAAGAACCCCTGTAGAAGGGATAGGCTACCTACTCCAGTATTCTTGGGCTTCCCTTGTGGCTCAGCTGGTGAAGAAAACCCACCTGCAATGCAGGAGACCTGGGTTTGATCCCTGGGTTGGGAAGATCCCCTGGAGAAGGGAAAGGCTACCCACACTCCAGTATTCTGGCCTGGAGAATTCCATGTATAGTTCATGGGGTCACAAAGAGTCGGACAATTTCACTTTTCAGTTCACTTTCAAAATGTTCGCACTAAACTTTCTTCCCATCATAGTGAAATGGGATAAAGAAGTACGATACATTCTTGGACTTCCAAAACCTTAACCTACATATACATTTACATGTTCTGTGCTCCAATGTTATTTGTTACTTATTTGGCTTCTTGGCTAAAGAAAAGGAGTATTTTATAGAAATAAATTGACTTTTGATTTCCTAGTGTATACTAGTTCATTCAGGCAGGCAATGCTCCCCCAGTTCATGGAGACTGTACCAGAAGCTGGGGCCAGCAGTGCAGACAAAGTACGCTGCTCAACAGTTCTGAAATCCACAGTGAGTGAAGAACTACCTTAGTCTCCAGAGGCTGGCAAAGCACCCTGGTCTTCCTATCAGACCTACTTCAGTCATTTTCCATGATCCTGCCATACCATGGGACACAGCTGGTACCCAGGAGGAGTCCACAGAAAAGATCATAGCAGGGCACCTGTTATGGGTTGACTGCTTTCTAAATCAGACAGCTTAAACACTAGAGCACTTCTCCCATTGTCAGTATTCAGATTCTGCTCATGTGGCATCCTGTTTAAAAAAAATGACAGAAGCAGTCTCCATTCATATATTTACAAGCTAATTCTGCTTAACGTTTAGTGATATATACAAGGGTTGGACATGACTGAGCGACTTCACTTTCACTTTTCATTTTCATACATTGGAAAGGAAATAGCAACCCACTCCCGTGTTCTTGCCTGGAGAATCCCAGGGATGAGAGAGCCTGGTGGGCTGCCGTCTACGGGGTCACACAGAGTCGGACACAACTGAAGTGACTTGGCAGCCGTAGCAGCAAAGTACAGAAAAAAAATCACAGGAATGGGTGCACAGATGATCTATCATTCTGCATCTTTTGATATATATCAACATTATTTCAAAGTAGATGTTTCCACAGTGCAAATATTTATTTAGCTTACAAAGAAACGGTTTTGAAGCAGTATGAAGAGTCACGCAGCCCGCAATAGCTTTCTTTTGCTCCACTTGATTTAATTAATGTTTGTTTCTGAACTTGTATATTTTACTTAAAAATAACATTCCCATAACGTCTCTCACTGATGTAAAGGCTGAACACTTTATACAAGTGTTGACCTCTAAAATTAAAGAGGGACTTCAGGAATAACTACCATATACTTTTTTTTTTTTTTTTCGTGAGTC
>SJYX01004212.1:0-17275 GCA_006410675.1 Oreotragus oreotragus | reverse complement strand
ACTGCACTGGGAGCACAGAGTCTCAGTCTTGGACCACCAAGGCAAGTCTTCCCCTCTTCTCTTTATAATTAGTCAAGAGAAAGAGAAATGAGCAGCAGATGACAGTTTAAATATATGTGCCTATATATGCACTGCCATGTGTAAAACAGATAGCTAGTGGGAACCTACCATATGGAGCAGGGGGCTCAGTCTGGTGCTCTGTGATGATATGAATGGATGGGATAGGAGTGGGGTGGGAGGGAGGCTCACAAGGGAGGGGATATGGGTGTACTTTTAGCTCATTCATGCTGTTGTACAGCAGAAACAAACACAACATTGTAAAACAATTGTCTTCCAATTAAAAACAAAAAAGAGAAAAATCTGTCTGTTTTTTCATCTATCAGTTGGTCGATCTCTTCCTTACTCTTTTCACCCCTGACATCTCATCCTTTGTGGATGTTTCTGGCAGTCTTTTACCCACTTCCTCCAAACTTTGCGGTTTGACTTTCAAAGTCTAGTTTTCGATGAGAGAAATAAATAAATAAAAAGCTTGTTTATTATTCTGTCATTATTGCTTTATCATCATGGCATGAAATACTGAATAATGAGCAGGCAAACACCCATTTTATGGGCCTATTGCAATCTTCCTTGTATAATTAATATCTATCATTAGATGAAAGTCATATCATTTGCAGTTTGATGCAGCTTTCTTTAGAATTTCTTGATGACTGCAAGGTGGTTTATATGCTAGTGCACCTGTTGGATGTAATCAGGTTTTATTAGATAAATAAGCACCAAGCCCTTTGCATGCTCCCCTTCACTACTCATCTCAGAGGGCCACTTGCAGTGGGGAAAAGCCACCTTTATTATAGCTGCTTTGCATAATAAGGCTGTCTCTCCCTTCTTCTGCCTCCTTACCTCCCACCAGGAGGAAATATTGCATCTGTCTCTCTTTGAGGGCATTCAGGCTGGATGGCCTTGTGATAAAGCACAGAAGTTGGAGGCATATAAATCTAACACATATCCATTAAAAATAATCATCTCAGACTAGGTTCAGGATACGCTGCATGGGTCCTCTGTTTTATCTTATTCTTGGGAACAAGAGCTGCTGCTAGCATTAAAAACACAGCTTCTTATAACAGTGTCTTATCTCCTCCCTTAATTGCCCAGACAAAGCTGGAGAGAAACTGGGTCACACATTCACTGGGTTTAAGTTTACATGGGAACCTGCTGGTTTTCTTTGTCATAGGCTCCGAGGTAGCTAAGGATGTTGCTAACCTCATATATCACGACAACGTCACCCTGGGAATCCCGGTGTCCTCAGAGGTCCTTGTCATGGCTCACAGTGAGCCAGAGGAGACCGTGAACACACACAGAGAAAAGTGCAAATCCATCACCACGACTAAACCGGCAATTTCAATGTCAGGCCCTCCTGATCGGGTCAATGGCCCTGGCCTCCAGCGTGAGTGATGGCTTATTCGTTCATTTGGCAGAGCTCTCCCCTGACCCTGAACACTGAGGATGAGTAAGCTCGTCTCCAGGTGAGACTCAGAAGGTCTGGATGCTAAAAGCCTTACTATCACCCACACAGTTCATTGCACAACTTCCTGACTTCCATAACTCCAGTACCCTCCTCCTTTTCCTCCGAAGTTGCAAGGTTTTGCTTGTGCCATGGGTAAGAGGAATCAGACAACGAACAATCAGTGCTAATGGACACTTCTCCAAATATCAATGAATAATTTCTACGGTGTATTTGTGGAGGAGCTAGAAATTCCTGGTGACCAATCCTAAATTAGAAGAGAGTTTTTCTTTTTCTTTTTTTTCTCTCTCTCTTTTTTTTTTAAATCACATTTTGTGTCTTGCATGCCTAAGGAAATTTCTCTCTTGTCTTTATTAGAATAGAGAGTCTCTAAAAGTGTTTCTGGGGTAACAGTCCCTTAAGTGACTAAGAATGCTGAAGTCAGACTGTCAGGGTCTTAATCTCTTCTTTCACACACTTAATGGACTTGTGGACAAGTTCCTTAACTTCTCTAAACTGTATTTTTCTCATCTATATAATGGGAATGATCATGATACCTATTTCATACAGTTGTTCTTGTGTATGATTCCACAGAAAATACTACCAGTGGTGAGACAGGAAGTGAAATCTAGAGACGGTGTGAAAATGTCAGTTGTGTCTGACTCTTTGCAACCCCATGGACTATAGCCTGCCAGGCTCCTCTGTCCATGGGATTTTCCAGACAAGAATACTGGAGTGGAGTGCCATTTCCTTCTCCAGGGAATCTTCCTGACCCAGGGATCGAACCCAGGTCCCCCACATTGCAGGCAGACTCTTTACCATCTTGGATCCAAACTCAGCAAACCATGTGATGTAGGTAAATATTTAACCTCTCTGAGCCTTATCATTTTTTAAAATAAAAATGAGGAATATGTTTTGGTTGGAATATGTTTTGGTGAGATTGTATAACTTCATAGCTATAACACATCTGGAATATCACAGGTGCTCAATAGATGTTAGTTGTCTCACATTAAATCGTCAGGAACAACATGGTAGACAAAAAAGCATGAACTTTGGATAGAAATTGACTTGAAACTCAAGTCTGTGATATAATAGCAGTGTGGCCTCAACTTGGACAAATTGCATCTATTTTTGAGCTTTAGTTTCCTCATCTCTAATGTCATCAGATTGCTTTGAAAATTAATCGAAAAACAAAATGTGCTATATTTATATAAAGTTCAGGGCTCCCTTTGCTGACAAAGATCTGTAGAGTCAAAGTTATGGTTTTTCTAGTAGTCACGTACAGATGTGAGAGTTGGACCATAAGGAAGGCTGGGCATGGAAGAATTGATGCCGTCAAATTGTGGTGTTGGAGAAGACTCTTGAGAGTCCCTTGGACTGCAAGGAGACCAAACGTTGTCCCGCTGATGTGAAGAGTTAGCTCATCAGAAAGGACCCTCATGCTGGGAAAGATTGAGGATAGGAGGAGAAGAGGGCGACAGAGAATGAGATGACTGGATGGCATCACCGACTCAATGGACATGAGTTTGAGCAAACTCTGGGAGATAGTGAAGGACAAGGAAGGCTGGCGTGCTGCAGTCCATGGGGGTCACAAAGAGTCAGACACGACTGAGTGAACAACAATATAAATCCTCTCCTCCTCCTCCCTTGGGCTTCTAGAAATCAAATGTTTAAAAAGAAAAAAGTAAAGTAAGATCAAATCAATGACAATAGCAACCCACTGAACTCTGATGATAGGAGAAGAAAGTTAGATGAAAGGGACTAGCATTTCTTATTTCAGATAAAGCAACATCAACCAAACCACATACCCATGATTTGGACTCTACGGTGGTCTCTCTCTCTCTCTCTTTTTTTAAAAAGATTTCTTTCTTTGTTTATTTATTTTTCTCATCTATATAATGGGAATGATCATGGTACCTATTTCATAGAGTTGTCCTTGTGTGTGATTCCACAGAAAATCCTACCAGTGGTGATACAGGAAGTGAAATCTAGAGACAGTGTGAAAACGTGCTGGGTCTTTATTGCTATGAGGGCTTTCTCTACTTGCAGTGAGCTGGGACTATTCTTAGTTGCAGTGAGTGGACTTCTCATTGTGGTCGCATCCCCCGTTGCAGAATACAGACTCCAGGGCGCAGGCTCAGTAGGTGTTGCACATGGGCTCCGTTGCCCCACAGCACGTCAGACCAGGGATCAAACTCGTGTCCCCTGCATTGGCAGGTGGATTCTTAGCCACTAGACCATCAGGGAAGCCCTACTGTGACCTCTTGACTACATAGGGAGGATTGTTTATAAAAATGTAGTGGGTGAGTATGAAAGGATGTGATGAGGGGTTGGAAGTCCCATTTTGAAAAGCTTCTGAAGAAGAGGTGAGTGAGAGCTGCAGGTTTAACTTATGCAGATTTCAAAGTTAGAAAATAACTAGCATTTCTGTTGGGTGCATGTGACAGTTTCAGAGAAACCTGCCTTGTGGGAATGAGAGGACCGCTTTCGGGCCTCCAAACTTCAAAGAGAGTCCAGCAGCCCCACACCTCCTTGGCATGCCTTGGCACTGAAAACTGTCCACTTTATGTGGAACTTGAGACTTTATCACGAAACTCTGTATTTGAGGCCCTATTCTTTAAAAACGAACAAAAAAAAATAGTTACAAGAAATTATAGAGGGAGCTTGCACAGCTGATGACTGTTAGCAAACAAACCAAACCAAGAAAAGCAGGCCAACATAAATTCTCATCAGAAAACAGAGGATGTGAGTGCTTTCTGGCCAAAGAGGTTCGGGAAATTCAAATCAAAGGATTTGAGAGACAGACTTATTTTGTTAAATTCTTATGGTTTCCCACTTCCACTTTATGAATAAAATGTAAGCAACAGAGGCCCTCAACATTGTGTCCTGGGTTCTCATGCTGAGGTTCTAGATACTCTCAATGAATATTATGTTATATCTCCCAGATTCACAGACCAAGCAATTCATTGACATTTACTTCCCCATATTGTATTCCTTAGGAAGATAACGGAACCTTCAAGTGGTCCTATTGCAGAGAGAAGGAAAGTCTCCAAACTTGATCGGCTTGTCAGAATTAAGACATGCAGGCTTTGAAAATGAGTTTAGAACTAGATACATCTATATTTTGTGCTATGATCTGTCCTTCTGGTGGTGTTTTGGGAAGGCAAAAGGTTGGGAAGAGATAAATGTAACTGAAATAAAAGTGTGATGGTTTACATGGTAAAAGTAATTCTACATTGTCCAAAACATATAATGTGAAAAAACAAAAAATCTAATATCTCACTATTTATTCTGTCACTGTTAATATTTTGGTTTACTTTCCTCTGACATCCTTGTTAGAGGCTTTTTGGATGCCATTTGTTTCTTTTTTCTAGTTATGATCATGCTAACTATACATCTTTGAATTCTGTGTTTTATTTTATTTATTTAATTCATCATGTTGTGAATTCTCCATGAACATAATATTGGTTTCTACTTTTTCTTTGGATTAAGTCCTTAATCTTCCATTCCCTATCTTTTTCTGTGCATTTATTTCTATCTTTCCATCTTTGTGATCTCTAGACAGTTGTTTTATATAGAATAACAAGTATAGGAAAAAAAGAGGGGACTCTGAAAAGGACTGCTTCAAATCGAATAGTGTGAACTGTCATAAAGTAAGAGTCAATGCGAAGTATAAGTCTGTCATTACCATCCTGTTTTGGAGCAGCTAATATCGAAAAATTTATTCAGTTTTTTCTCCTTAATGATACATGTTCATTATAAGCAATAGTCAAGCAAAATATATCCTATGGAGAGAATGGAAGTCCCTTTCTCTTAAATTTCCCTCCCTAGGGATAACTTCTTTAGTCATTTGCACAGCCTTCCAGACTTTAAAAAAATGCATATATAAACACATATGTGAACATTTTGCTTTTAAATAATATGAGATCATTCTAGACATAGTTCTGCACCTTATTGTTTCTACTTTCTGTACCATTGACTTCTTTCCATTAGTTTATATAATTCATGCTGTTTTGACAAGTACTTTTGACACTACTCCACCGCCTGGCTGAGCCACAATTTATTTAACCATTCTCTGATCAGTGAACATATGGGTTATCTATTTCTTTTTGGTGTATTAAATAGTGCTGCAGTCGATACTCTTAAGGATATATCTTTGCCCACTTGCACTTCTGAAAGAAATGTTCCAGAAGTAAAATCACTTGGTCAAAGGTATGAATAATTTGAGGGGAAGATGGCAGGTCACTCTCTCTTTTTTTAATCTGCTATATGTTCCATCTGACTTTTAAAAAATTAATTAATTTATTTGGCTGTGCTGGGTCTTAGTTGCAGTATATGGGAGCCAGTTTCCTGACCAAGAATCGAACATAGGCCCCCAGGTCTGGGATCGCAGGGTCTTAGCCAATGGACCACCAGGGAAGTCCCCAGATTAGTCTCTTAAAACCTCTCAGGAGTGGACCTCCCCTGGCAGTGGATGATAGTCTCCATTTTTGCCACACCCTCACCTTCTCAAAAGGTGGGGATTGCTGAGTCTGAAGCAAACCATCTCAAGATACAGTTTCTCATTATTTGATACATCTCTGCATGTTCACCATTTCTGTTATAGTCCAAGTCAAAAATAATTTTGGAAAAGGAAGGAGGCAGAGAATGAGTAGAGGAGACAGAGCGTCTGGCCACCGTCTGCCTGGTTTCAAGTCTGCCATCACTGACGTGCAGGTAGTTAGAACCTTGAAAGCAGCTAAAAAATGTAATATCTTTCTTTCTGGATGCTTCCCCCACCCCAATTTTTTTATTCTGGTAAAATATACATAAAATTTACTACCTTAACCATTTTCAGGTGTACAGTTCAGAAGTGTTAAGTACTTTTGTATTTTCACGCAACCATACCAGTATCCATCTTGAGAACTCTTAATCTTGCAAAATTATGCTCTATTAAACAACAACTCCTGTTTCCTCTCTCCTGCCAGCCTTGAACAATCACCATCTTTTTTACTCTGCACTTGACGACTCTAGATACCTCATATATGCAGAATCATACAGTATTTGTTTTTTTTTGTGACATGCTTATTTCACTTAGCATAATGTCCTCCAGGTATATCTATGCTGTAGCATATATGAGAATTTCCTTCTTTTTTAAGGCCAAATAACATTCCACTGTATGTTTATACCATAGTTTGCTTATCTGTTCATCTGTTGAAAGACACTTGGATTACCTCCATGTTTTAACTATTCTGAATAATGCTGCTAGGAACATGGTCCTACACATTTTTCTTTGAGATCAGAAGTGTATACCCAGAAGTAGAATTGTTTGATCATATGGTAACTGTATTCTTATTTGTTTGAAGAACTGCCATAATGTTTTCCAAAGTACTGTGTAATTTTACATTCCCACTAACAATGCATAAGGGTTATAATTTCTCTGCTGCTGCTAAGTTGCTTCAGTCGTGTCTGACTCTGTGCAACCCCACAGACAGCAGCCCACCAGGCTCTGCCATCCCTGGGATTCTCCAGGCAAGAACACTAGAGTGGGTTGCCATTTCCTTCTCTAATGCATGAAAGTCCTTGCTAACGCTTACAATTTTCTATTTTTAAAAAATATGTATTATTTATTTATTTGGTAGAACCAGGTCTTAATTATGGCATGTGGGATCTAGTTCCTTGACCAGGGGTCGAATGCAGGCCTGTTGCACTGGGAGCCCGGAGTCTTAATCACTGGACCAGCAGGGAGGTTTCTTCTACTTTTTTGATAGTAGCCATCCTCATAGGTGCGAGGTAGTTTTGGATGCTTTGTGAGCTGTAGCACTCCTTTTTCAGACAGGCCCAGTGAGGTCAGCACATGGGTCACAGTAATAACACCTCAGCTGTCTGGGCCTTAAAGGCCATGATTAGGGGTGGGTGGAAGAAGGGGTCTAACTCAGCTGCTCAACTGCGCTAACTACCAACCACTCAACTGCATTAACTACCGACTACTCAGCATGCTGATATTGAAGGAAGCACATGAATATTTGCCAAGGAAAGAGACAGCCTTTTACAGCTGCCCCCAGGAAACACTCTCCTAGCACTTTCTTTGCATTTGCTGTGAAATTAAGGACTTAGTTGGATGGCTTAGTTTAATTTTCTCTCCTTTTCTTTCAACTGCAGGATTCCTGAGGGCAAGAAGTGTGTCTGTAGGCTTACCCATGTTCCCCAAACACAGGCACCACCACAAGATAAAATGCTTAATAATCATCTGATACGGATTTCCTTTATGGTCCAGCGGTTGGGAGTCTGCCTGCCAGTGCAGGGGACACAGGTTTGATCCCTGGTCTGGGAAAATCCCATATGCTGTGGAGCAACTAAACCTGTGAGCTGCAACTCTGAAGACTATGTTCTAGAGCCTGTGCTCCGCGACGGGAGAAGCCAGCGCAGTGAGACGCCCGCACACTGCGATGAAAAGTATTCCGTGCTCACTGCAACTAGAGAAAGCCCACGAGCACAGCAAGGAAGACCCAGCATGGCCCAAAGTTTAATTAATTAATTAAAGCAATGGTCTCATAGTCACAGGAGTGCACCTCCTGTTTCATTCTTTGTGGAGGTGTTGCTGCTGCTAAGTCGCTTCAGTCGTGTCCGACTCTGTGCGACCCCATAGACGGCAGCCCACCAGGCTCCCCCATCCCTGGGATTCTCCAGGCAAGAACATTGGAGTGGGTTGCCATTTCCTTCTCCAATGCATAAAAGTGAAAAGTGAAAGGGAAGTCGCTCAGTCGTGTCCGACTCTTTGCGACCCCATGGACTGCAGACTTCCAGGCTCCTCTGTCCATGGGATTTTCCAGGCAAGAGTACTGGAGTGCGGTGCCATTGCCTTCTCCTGTGGAGGTGTT
This sequence comes from Oreotragus oreotragus, assembly GCA_006410675.1. Classification (NCBI taxonomy): domain Eukaryota; kingdom Metazoa; phylum Chordata; class Mammalia; order Artiodactyla; family Bovidae; genus Oreotragus; species Oreotragus oreotragus. The sequence goes on along the minus strand of SJYX01004212.1, from coordinate 8,917 downwards.
AAGGACCTGCATTACAGAGTAGAAAGTCATAGCAATGACAGCTAGGAAGAAAAAAAAAAACAAACAGACTTTGGTTTTTAAAGTAGCTTTAGGTTAACAGCAAAATCGAGTGGAAAATAAAGAGATTTCCCACATACCCCTCCCCCCAACCTCACCCTCTATCAACAATCCCCACCACAGTGGTGCATCTGTTAATATTCAATAAACCTACATTGACACATCATTACCACCCAAAAGTCATAGTTTACGTTAGGGTTCACTTCTTTTTTTTTTCAAGCTGACATCTTTATTTCCTGTTCAGATTTTTCTTTAATGCTTTTTGCTTTGGCCTTACCGCATGGCACACAGGTTTCCCCACCAGGAATCAAACCCAATTCCCTTACCCACTGGACCCCCCAAGGAAGTCCCACAGGGTTCACTCTTGGTATTTCACATTTTATGGGTTGGACTAATGTATAAATAACATGTGTGCACCACTATCGTATCACACAGAATAGTTTCACTGTGCTCAGAACAATGATGCTGTTAAATTTTTAAAAAAACATTTTTTTGTTTTCATCACTCAAAATTGTATAAACATTTGAGAAGAGGAACAGAACATGTTTGATGGCTATAAGCAGAAGGCTTCAGTGAGCACAGAGTCCCAGGAGCTGTGTTACGTGTTAAGTAACACAGAATACTGGAGTGGGTTGCGAACCCTCCTCCAGGGGATCTTCCAGACCCAGGGATTGAATCCGGGTCTCTGAGGTCTCATCTCCTGCATTGGCAGGCGAGGTTTTCCACTAGTGCCACCTGGGAAGCCCACAGCAACACACAGAGCATCCCAAACCAGACCCTGGTGAGCTGCCAGGAGAAAGCAGAGTGGCTATGCCCAGTGGGGTTGGCCGCAAGCGAAGAGTCGGGGTGCCTGTGCAGGGGCCAGGGTAACTCTGGTAACCGGGTTTGGACTAGAAGTCAGGGGTCACAGAGATGGAGAGCCCAGTGAGCATTTTCTGTTTCAGTGTGGACAAAGACACCAGGAAGAGGGCCAAGTTCTGAAACGGCATGTAGAGGCCAGATTTTCTTGTAAGTCCTGGCTGAAGTGGCTTGCCTAAGCCTCTTAATGAGGGGATTTAATCCCCCAGCAGGTGAAAAATGACCCAGGGCTTTTTCCACAGAGCACTCTGCCAAATTCTATGGTTAAGCACAGTCCAGAGGCTATTAGCCTTCTGCCCACATAAGAATGAATCAAAATTAAGGTGAGGGAATTAAAACCAAGGTTAGAGTCAGTTAAGAAATAATTAAAAACCGTTTAAGGAAATCAGGAAGTTATGCAATGAAGCTCTTTTTCATTCTTTTTTTCTCTTTCAAATAATATATCTTTTTTTTTTTATTGTTAAATGCTCATGTTTGTGTTTAGTCTATAGGGACTGCTATTTCAGTAAGGTTATCATGCTATGGAGAGGAGCATACTGGAAACATAACTCACTGTTCACTTAGCGCTGGGAAGGTGATAGAACCCTTGACCTAGGGTCCCCTAGGGGGCGCCACCACCAACTGGTGCTCTCAACAACGTTGCGAGTCCACCGGTCTCAGAGAAAGCCCTGACCTTCCGGGGAGCATGTCTGGCAAATGCATAATCTTACAATGAAAATGATTGTTGAGGTTGCAATACCGCCAAAGATTTAATATTTCTTGTGCATTACTTTTATGACAGCGATGACTATGGGGCTTCCACGTATATCACCCTCTCAGCAGTCCTACAATTACAGAATATCATAATCACCATTTGCAGATGAGGAAACTGAGGCTGGCAAGATTCGGTGACTTCCCCAAACTTCCCAGGTGGTGCAGTGGTAAGAATACGACTGGCAAAGCAGGCGACGGAGGGCACGTAAGTTTGATCCCTGGGTCAGGAAGATCCCCTGGAGGAGGAAATGGCAACCCACTCCAGTATTGTTGCCTGGAAAATTCCATGGACAGAGGAGCCTGGTGGGGTTGCAAAGAGTCGGACATAACTGAGCACGCTGTACATGCACTCCCGCCAGGGTCAGAGAGCTAGGCCTGCTGGACCTGTGGTGGTGAAATCAGATTCCTCTGACCCTGGGAATACGCTCCTTCCCAAAAATTAGTTTGAATTTTACACAAAAAAGAACAGTGAGATGTTTTGTGATTTTTTTTCTGGCTGTGATGTAGGATGTAGACCCACAGTTAATGTGTTGAGGAATAACACATTAAATATACTTATTTAAGAATAAGCATTTTGGGGGAAATTCCCTGGTGGTCCAGTGATTAAGCATCTACCTTGCAATGCAGGGGACATGGGTTTGATCCCTAGTCAAGTAACTAAGATTCCACCTGCCATGGAGCAGCAAAGCCCATGAGTCACAACTACTGAATCTGCACCACAACTAGAGAGTCCATGAGCTGCAATGAAAGATTCCACGTGCTGCAACTAAGACCAGATGCAGCCAAATAAATAAATAATAAATAAATGTTCAAAAAGAATAAGAATTTCAGCATAACTGGATCAAGATATTGTTGGCCTTCTGTTTTAGAAAACTGGAGGAGATCTTTTCCCAAAGTGTCTGTGCACCCAAGAGAAATAAGAGAAAATAAAATCTATTAGAACACCAAAGTCTATAAATTAAGATTTATTTACCAAGTATTTACTGAAGGACTGCTTTATTCCAGACGTTGTTGTTGTTGCTCAGTTGCTAAGTTGTGTCTCTTTGCGACCCCATGAACGGCATCACTCCAGGCTTCCCTGTGCTTCGTTATCTCCCTGAGTTTGCTCAGACTCTTTGTCCATTGAGTCGGTGATGCCATCCAGCCATCTCATCCTCTGTCGTCCCCTTCTCCTCTTGCCCTTAATCTTTCCCAGCATCAGGGTCTTTCCCAATGGCATGGTGATATACAAATGAATTGGACATATTTCTGCCTGCAATGAACATGGCTAGTTATAGATATGTTATGTCATACTATTTTACCTCTCTTCTAGCACAAAACTCAATTTCTTGGACACAAAGGGAAATAGTAAATCATTAAAAAAAGTGAAACCACTCTTATTTGGTCTTCCTCCTGTCTTAGAAGCTCCTCCTCCCCAAATTTTCCTCCACTTACTCAAGATTCAGATTCCAATTTGAGCTTCTTCCTCCATTCTTTTCTGATGACCCTACGTATTCCCATCTCTTCAACCACCATCTACATTTAGACTTTTTTCCTGAGTTCCAAACCTTATGTTTCCAATGGTCAATTATGTTTCTTATTCAGCATGCTCAAAACTCTTCTATTGGCAATTTCAGTTAAGATCATTGTCAGTCACTCAGTTCTCTAAGCTAGAAACCTGGGCCTCATTTTAGATTTTTCCTTTTCCTTTCAACTGGTCACTGAGCCTGTAAAGGATGTTTGTTAAACATCTAAGTCTCTTTCTTTTTAAAGGTTTCACTCTTTAGTCGAGCACATGTCATCTTTTATTTGAATACTGCAAAACTTATTCCTTCCTCCAATGTCACCTTCCCCAGTTCAACTTTTCACTCCTACCACATTTAGACCCTTCTAAAAATGTGTTATTTTCAGGTGAAAATCCTTCAGTTGGCTCACATCTCCTACAGCATAAGTCATGGTTAAGAGCAGGAACTTGGGAGCCAGAGCACTGTAGTGGGAATCTCAGCTCCATCCCTGACAGGCTTATATAAGGGCCATTAAGCTACTTAATCTCTGTGTCCATTACTCATTGTAAAATGTGAGATGTATTTACTGCATAGGATTTTTTCAAGGATTACACGCAGTAACATTTGTAAGGTACTTAAAACAGCACCTGGTACGAGCAATTTCTCAGGAAGTGTTTGTTAACTAAACGAGGTGCAAACATTGCCCTCTAATATATGAGACCTGCAGTGACTTCTCTGGTCCATGCCCACTTTTCCAGTTGCATTTATTTTCCTCCAGGCCACTTATATTCTATCCATATTGAACTGAAAACTCAGTGCTTTCATATACATCTAGACCTTTATATTCTATATCTTCCGCATAAGATTTCCCACATTCTATATCTTCCGCATAAGATTTCTTTCCTCATGATCTCTTGAAGATTCCTACTTATAATGTAAAGTTCATTCAGGATTTACCTCTGTCATAAAGCCTGGAAAACAGTCAACTGCTTCTCTGTGCTCCCAGAGCTGCGTGTACCTCCGTTACAGCTTCCCTGGGGCTCAGATGGTAAAGAATCTGCCTGCAATGCAGGATATCCAAGTTCAATCCCTCAGGAAAGATCTCTGGGTCAGAGAAAATTCCCTGGAGAAGGAAATGGCAACCCACACCAGTATTTTTGCCTGGGGCATTCCCTGGACAGAGGAGCCTGGTGGGATACATACAGTCCATGGAGTTGCAAAGAGTCGGACACGATGGAGCGACTTTCACCTCCATTCCAGCACTCACCATACTGCCCTGACTGCTACTTTACAAGTATGTCTAACTTACTAGAATATTATGTCCATGAGTACAGGGACTAAATTTGTTCTATTCCTTCTTTGTATCTCCAGCACCTACTGAACTATGAGGCCCGGATATATGCTGTGTAAATATGTTTTGCTATTATTTTATTTTGCTATAATATTATAGTTGGAAGGGATTTAAACACTTTGCCCAGTTTATATTAAATCTGTGGAAACTGAAGACAGGAGATAAAGATTTGCCCAAGACTTTCTTGCTAGAGAGTCATAAAGGTGGGGCTAGAACCTTGTTTCCTTTCTTCTCTTTCAGTGCTTTCTTCTCTACATTATACAGCGGAACTCCTCTTCCTCCTCCACAGGTTTGCAAAGAGCTGTGAACCAAATAACCTAGTACATGCGAATCTGTTTGTTCTGCTTTAACACTTGGCAGGAATTTCGAATTCTGAGATCACACTCCACCTGGTGGCAATTTACCTAAATTGCAAGTGCCTTTTGGCGTCGGTGACCATTCTCTTTGGTGTTTCTCTGGTGTTATGGGTTTTTCTTTCTCATTTTCTTTTGTGGGTTTTTCATCTCTTGCCAGTTCAGTAAATATCAGGGTTTCTTTGGGTTCTAGGCCCTACACACTTATTCTACACACTTTCTTTGATGGGGATGGGGATTCATGTGCTCTCGAGCTTCAAATACTGTCTCCACGATGATTACCTTCAAGTCTTCATCTCCAACAAGAGTCTCTCTCTTGGGCCCCAGCCAGGGCCATCATACACTTTGGTGTGGACGCTGCTCTTCCATGGAAAGTCATTCTCTGTGTAATCTGTGTGATTGGCACCCACTGGTTGGGTAGCACATGCAGTGGTAGGCAGTAGACTTTAGGTATCAAAAATGTGACATGGCCCAAACAGAACTCATTACTACTCCTCTGAAAATGATTTATTCTTCTGGATTCTCTTATCAAGCAGTGATTTCTTTACTCCTTTGTCATTATTGGGTCTTCTCTTCCTGATTACCACCCAATCTGCTCAAAGTCCTATGGATTCTACTTCCTAATAATGTTTGTGACCATTTATTTGCTCATCTCCACCAGTGTTTTCTTACCTGAGCTCAGGCCTTCAGTATCTCTGACCTGCATCACTGCTGCAGCCTGCAAACTGGCCTCCCCAGTTCCAATTTTGGCCATCTTTAATCTTCATACTGCTACTAGCATGAACTTCCTAGAATATGTATTTGGTCATGTCATTTTTCCTGTTGAAAATCCTACCACTGTTTTCCATGGCCTCAGGGTTAAGTTTAAACTCCTTGGAGTGGCTTACACAGTCCTCTAAGACCTGGGCCTTCATCTACCTTCCTGTTCCTTCCTCTTTTTGCTCCCCTTCTTGCTCACTCTCTATTTGGAAGTAGTTCTCCAGGTGAAACATGATTACTTTCAACCTCATAGCCTTTGCTATCTATTTTTCTCAGTATATTCTCCTTCCTCCTGTTTGCATGGTTGATCCCAATTGGTCCTTTGCAGCTCAGCTGAGCCATCACCTCCTTGACCACCCAAAGCTTGGTTAGGTGCTCCTCTGTGCTTCTAGGAGATACTACTGACCCCTCTGCAAAGCCTTTATCTTATTGTGCTGTAATTCAGCTGCTCATTTCCCCATCTTCACATTAGATTTATCTTCTTTAAGACCCAGGACTACTTCTTCACAGTTGTATTTACAGCACTTAGTATCCTTTGCAGGCACATGGTAGGTGGTCAGTAAATTTGGGGGGTTGTTGTTGTTCAGTCACTCAGTTGTGTCTGATTATTTGCGACTCCATGGAATGCAGCATGCCAGTCTTTCCTGTCCTTCACTATCTTCCAGAGTTTGCTCAAACTCATGTCCATTGTGTCAATGAGGCAATCCAACCATCTCATCCTCTGTTGTCCCCTTCTCCTCCTGCCTGCAATCTTTCCCAGCATCAGGGTCTTTTCCAATTTTTTTTTTTTTTTTTTTGGAAAATTTGGGGGGTGGGAGCGAACAAAAAGTGACAGCAACAACAACAAATCCTCATGCATAGTTCCTTTGTGATTCTAAGTCTTCAAGTGATGGCAAACAACCACAATTTTATCAGAAGGCACAAGATTTGCAGGCTGAGATCTTCTGGAGACGTGATAGGATCCTGTGCTATATGGACCAGCCTGCCAAGTTGACTTCCAGTTCAACTGGAACAGCCCTTGCCTCCGCGCCTACCCCCTGAAAACAATCAATTACATACTAATGTGAGCTGGTCTCAAATACTCTTCCCGGAGAAAGCAATGGCACCCCACTCCAGTACTCTTGCCTGGAAAATCCCATGGATGGAGGAACCTGGTGGGCTGCAGTCCATGGGGTCGCTAAGAGTCGGACACGACTGAGCGACTTCACTTTCACTTCTTACTTTCACGCATTGGAGAAGGAAATGGCAACCCACTCCAGTGTTCTTGCCTGGAGAATCCCAGGGACGGGGGAGCCTGGTGGGCTGTCGTCTATGGGGTCGCACAGAGTCGGACATGACTGAAGCAACTTAGCAGCAGCAGCAGCAGCAGCAGCAAATACTCTTCCAAGAGGCAGTTCTAATGGGGAGCAAGCACAGTCAGTGGGCATTTGACAGAGGCAAGAGAGATTGTTTTAAAGTTAGAAGAAATGTTCAAAAACATTCAAACGAAGAGGCTAAAGCAATAGAGATAAAGCTTGAATATTTTATGATTTTGCGTGGATTGCCCTTTGTGTGTGCATCATTGAAAATCCATCATCTGTACTGAATGTCCTTGGCTCCCAGACAAATCAATTCTCCTGATCCCCAAAGAGAAACAAATAGGATGAGATAGCAAGAGTGTTTAAGATGGTATGACTCTTAGTGTAAAACATAGTATGGAAATAGTGAATATATTTAATCTCCTCAAAATCATCACTGTTAAAATGATGTATTAGAATAATAGGTTAATAAGCAAATTTAAAATTCTAAACTTAAGATTAACTTGAGAGATATTTGAAATGTAAATATAAAAGACCAAAGATTTTGTTTTTCTTTGCCAAAAGCTAAATTCAGATGGTATTTTTCAATAATCTGCATGAAAGTTACTTTCAAAGTTATGGTTTTTAAAAAACANAACTTGAGAGATATTTGAAATGTAAATATAAAAGACCAAAGATTTTGTTTTTCTTTGCCAAAAGCTAAATTCAGATGGTATTTTTCAATAATCTGCATGAAAGTTACTTTCAAAGTTATGGTTTTTAAAAAACAATATTTCAGTCAGCCGTGTATATAAATAATGGCATCTCAGATATTGCAGCCTGATTGCTTCCCCATTCCTAAAATTCTGAAAACTCAAGAAACCATTTTATAGTATTGGCAAAGCCATGTAAAGGTTTATTCTTTAAATATAGGACTTCGGCGGACTCAAGACTCTGTGAAAGATGGACTTGCTTATGGTAAAAGTAATACTTTTTAATATTGCCTTTGTGTTAGTTCTAATCTAATGCACTGGAAGGCATAACTCACTTCTGTTAACAATAAGAAAGAGAAAAGTATGTGTATAGATGGATGTCGTCAGTAAATGCCTTTAGCTAAATAAGGCACAATTGATTTGAAGGGCATCCATCTGAATGGGCCTTTGAGTGGCCCAAGGATGGAGAAGAATGCGTAACTGTCAATGTTCATTGTTCGTCTCCTCTCCCCTCCCCAGCTCCCTCCTTCTCTCCTTGATGAAGAACAGTGATAGATGAAAATCTATGTGGTAACTGAAGAGGAATAAAGTTACACTAGATGTTAGAAGAAATATAGGTGGAGGTGCCATTAACTGAAGTAATTAAATGGAATAAGATGCCAAAGCAAAGCATGGTTAAAGGGGACGTGAAAGAAAAAAGCACTGAAGATGATGATCAGCCAGAATGATACATATGTGTAAGTGAACTTGAAATAAAAAAGTAGCAAAATGATCTTTCTTTCTGGTGGCCATGTTCTTAAAGAATTGTAAGGAGCTTGACAGAGGTGGAGGTTAGCCCAACTGTGTTGGTCATCAATAAATGTTTCCTGTAACCAACTCAGTAAACAGTTACGGCTAGAAACTTAGCCTATTGTCAAGCCGACAGATTTAAGAAGTAGAACTTGTCACGTGGAAAATTCACCTATTAAAAGCGGATAGAGCTTGACAGAGGTGGAGGTTAGCCCAACTGTGTTGGTCATCAATAAATGTTTCCTGTAACCAACTCAGTAAACAGTTACGGCTAGAAACTTAGCCTATTGTCAAGCCGACAGATTTAAGAAGTAGAACTTGTCACGTGGAAAATTCACCTATTAAAAGCGGATGAAAATATGGACCATTACATGTTCTATGAGATGCAGTTTTCTTTATTTTTAGTTGAAGGATAATTGCTTAACATTATCGTGTCAATTTCTGCCATACATCAAGAATCAATCATAGGTATTCATATGTCTCCTCCTTCTTAACCCTCCCTCCCACCTCCCGCCTCCCACCC
>SJYX01004210.1:170179-191111 GCA_006410675.1 Oreotragus oreotragus | reverse complement strand
ATAATCAATCTGATTTCGGTGTTGATCATCTGGTGATGTCCATGTGTAGAGTCTTCTCTTGTGTTGCTGGAAGAGGGTGTTGCTATGACCAGTGCATTTTCTTGGCAAAACTCTATTAGTCTTTGCCCTGCTTCATTCCGCATTCCAAGGCCAAATTTGCCTGTTATTCCAGGTGTTTCTTTACTTCCTACTTTAGCATTCCAGTCCCCTATAATGAAAAAGACATCTTTTTTGGGTGTTAGTTCTAAAAGGTCTTGTAGGTCTTCATAAAACCGTTCAACTTCAGTGGTATTTAGGGCAGTGAAACTATTCTGTATGATATTATAATGGTAGATATATATCATTACACATTTGTCTAAATCCATAGAATATACAAAACCAAGAGTGAATCATAATATAAACCATGGAGTTTAAGTGAAAATTAGGTGTCAGTGTAAGTCCATCAATTATAATGTACCATTCTGATGGGTGACAGTGATGAGGGGAGGCTATGCATGAGTGGAGGCAGGCAGTATATATAAATATTTCAATACCTACTCAATTTGCTGTAAACTGGAACTAAAAGACAAATTCTATTAAGAAAAATTTAATTAGAGAAAAATTTTAGTCTCACCAATACTCTAGAATTCAATATGGTTTTACTTTCTCAACTTTAATGATTTTTATACAAAGAACTTGCAAATATATATATTAATGCATATAATAATATTAATATTAATAGAATCAGTTATGAAACAACAAATGATAGAATGGTCTTAAGTGTGTATTTTAATGATAACCATATTCAGCATATTTACTTAATGGATTCATTTTAAGCAATAAAAATGAATGTGTTAGAGCCATTTGTTTTTATAAGTTTATAATTGGATGTTTTTTACAGTGTCAACTGTAAAATATTTTAAAAGCAAGAGACAGAATAATTAGATACATACACATGCTTTGATAATCACCTATAAGAGTAATCATTCATAAGAAAATGTAAAGAGAATGATAATATATTTTTAGGAATTAGGAGGGTAATGCAATTGGAAAGTGATTAATAGTATTGCAAATAGTTTGTCTTATGTTGGCTGTATGACATAGTTGTTTTTATTGTATTATATGTTGCATCTTATATAGTTAATAAGTGTTGTACACTATGTTTTAAGGTAGATGTTTTTAGTTTTATTATAATGTTTATTTTAATGTGGATTGGCTTAACTATAAAAGATTTAAAAATCAGAAATGAATATAGAAATTACAAAGTGAAAAGCATATAAAAATTCAAAGGGAATGATGAAGAAGACAGTGGAAGAGAAAGAAAAAAAAGGAGAGGAAAAAAAAGCAGAGAGTGAATCCTGAAAGATTAAGTAGTAGTTTCCTTCTCATTAATGACAGAGAAAGACAGTTTACTACTTGAAAAGATTTCCTTAAGAGAAGTCTTGTGTGAAAAAAAAAAAAAAAGTTTAATTGAAATTGCCAGAATCAATGTAAGGAGCTAAAACAGTTGCAATCCTGACAGAACCAAAATCGCAGAGCTAGAGGTAAATTCCTTAGCTATAAAATAGTTCAGTATTAGGCCATTATGCAAAGACTATGTTTTTCTGAAGCAATGGAATGGGAAATTGGTGCAAGGAAATACTAAAAGGATCACTGCATACAACCTATTTTAGCTTTGAAGACACCATTAAAGTACTCCTGCAAAATATCTAAATAAAAATATAAAATTTAAAATCTAAACAGTTTTAAAATAAAAAAAAATCCTATCTCAGTGAAGTATCTAAAATGGTAATATAGTGGATCAGGTTAAATAATATTTCAACTCCTGAATACATTTGAAATGGTATGCATTAAAATAAATCTTGATATGCAATTAGAGTTTTAACAATGCTCCTGTTCTAATACAAGAGGATTGAGTTTAGCTTTAGGCTTCCCTAGAATTGAAGGTTGGATTGAGGCGATAGAAAGCATTCCCTCTGGAATATGCTCTTATTCACTGCTGGTAACTCTAAGAAGTTGAGATCTTTTTAGAGTGAAAAGTGTATATAACTGAAATAAAAAATTGGGGATCATTTAACCCTGAATCTCAACTCACACTTCATACAATCTTAACAAAAGGATGATCTTAGAATCAGCTTTCTAGGATGGATAATTTGTGTAGCAGGGGATTCCTTGATGGCTCAAACAGTAAAGTTCAGCCTGCAACACATAAGACCAGGGTTCAATCTCTGGAGGAGTGAACGGCTACCCATTCCAGTACTCTTGCCTGGAGAATTCCATGGACAGAAGACCTTGGCATGCTACAATCCATGGGCTTGCGAAGAGTTGGCCATGACTTATGTGTGTCTCCATTTGTGTGTCTAATTTATGATTCAGTTCAGTCAGTTCAGTTGCTCAGTTATGTCTGACTCTTTGTGACCCCATGAATCACAGCGTGCCAGGCCTCCCTGTCCATCACCAACTCCTGGAGTTTACTCAGACTCACATCCATCAAATTGGTGATGCCTTCCAGCCCTCTTATCCTCGGTCGTCCCCTTCTCCTCCTGCCCCCAATCCCTCCCAGCATCAGAGTCTTTTCCAATGAGTCAACTCTTCTTAGGAGGTGGCCAAAGTACTGGAGTTTCAGCTTTAGCATCATTCCTTCCAAAGAAATCCCAGGGCTAATCTCCTTCAGAATGGACTGGTTGGATCTCCTTGCAATCCAAGGGACTCTCAAGAGTCTTCTCCAACACCACAGTTCAAAAGCATCAATTCTTTGGCTCTCAGCCTTCTTCACAGTCCAACTCTCACATCCATACATGACCACTGGAAAAACCATAGCCTTGACTAGACGGACCTTTGTTGGCAAAACAATGTCTCTGCTTTTGAATATGCTATCTAGGTTGATCATAACTTTCCTTTCAAGGAATAAGCATCTTTTACTTTCATGGCCCCCAAAAATAAATGTCTGACATTGTTTCCACTGTTTCCCCATCTATTTGCCATGAAGTGGTGGGACCAGATGCCATGATCTTAGTTTTCTGAATGTTGAGCTTTCAGCCAACTTTTTCACTCTCCTCTTTCAGTTTCATCAAGAAGCTTTTTAGTTCCTCTTCACTTTCTGCCATAAGAGTGGTGTCATCTGCATATCTGAGGTTATTGACATTTCTCCAGGCAATNATCTATTTGCCATGAAGTGGTGGGACCAGATGCCATGATCTTAGTTTTCTGAATGTTGAGCTTTCAGCCAACTTTTTCACTCTCCTCTTTCAGTTTCATCAAGAAGCTTTTTAGTTCCTCTTCACTTTCTGCCATAAGAGTGGTGTCATCTGCATATCTGAGGTTATTGACATTTCTCCAGGCAATCTTGATTCCATCTTGTTCTTCTTCCAGCTCAGTGTTTCTCATGATGTACTCTGCATATAAGTTAAATAAGCAGGGTGACAATATACAGCCTTGACGTACTCCTTTTCCTATCTGGAACCAGTCTGTTGTTCCATGTCCAGTTCTAACTGTTGCTTCCTGACCTGCAAACAGATTTCTCAAGAGGCAGGTCAGGTGGTCTGGCATTCCCATCTCTTTCAGAATTTTCCAGTTTATTGTATCCACACAGTCAAAGGCTTTGGCATAGTCAGTAAAGCAGAATTAGATGTTTTTCTGGAACTCTTTTGCTTTTTCAGTGATCCAGTGGATGCTGGCAATTTGATCACTGGTTCCTCTGCCTTTTCTAAAACCAGCTTGAATAGCCGGAAGTTCACAGTTCACGTTTTGCTGAAGCCTGGCTTGGAGAATTTTGAGCATTACTTTACTAGCATGTGAGATGAGTGCAACTGTGCGGTAGTTTGAGCATTCTTTGGCACTGCCTTTATTTGGGATTAGAATGAAAACTGACCTTTTCCAGTCCTGTGGCCACTCCTGAGTTTTCCAAATTTGCTGACATATTGAGTGTGGCACTTTCACAGCATCATCTTCCAGTATTTGAAACAGCTCAACTGGAATTCCATCACCTCCACTAGCTTTGTTCATAGTGATGCTTCCTATGGCCCATTTGACTTCACATTCCAGGATTTCTGGCTCTAAGTGAGTAATCACACCATTGTGATTATCTTGGGTGTGAAGATTTTTTTGTACAGTTCTTCTGTGTATTCTTGCCACCTCTTCTTAATATCTTTTACTTCTGTTAGGTCCATACCATTTCTGTCCTTTATCAAGCCCATCTTTGCATGAAATGTTCCCTTGGTATCTCTAATTTTCTTGAAGAGATCTCTCTTCTTTCCCATTCTATTGTTTTCCTCTATTTTTTTGCATTGATTGCTGACACATCTAATATACACATGTTTGTGTGTGTCTAAATTTGAACTAAATGAATTGAACTCATATCATGCAAGAACAAATCAGTTTAAAAATATAAGCACCTTAATTATCCATGTTGAAGATAAAGGACAAGACCTTATTTCCCCCTTTTCTAGAGCACCTGGCTTGGAAGATTGTGGTTATAAGTTTTTCTTTCCCTATATCTTCAAAATGTATTTAAATCTTTTTAGGAGCTAAGTAAGCCACTTTTCTGTTTTAAGGAATGTCTTCCTCAAGGACTTGGGACCTGTCTTTTTTTGGTGGGTGGTGGGTAGAGTAGAAATATAATCACAAGGAAGATAATGCGCCATCTCCTAGTTTCTGTGAAAGAGTAGGAGCCTACTTTGGTGGGACCTCACTCCTAAGTGCAAGCCCTCCTCTTGTTATAACAAAAGATAAGTTAATTTTTCTTCGGATGAATTCAGTTAGCTAACAAAGATAGTCACTGCAATTATCAAATGAAGGATGAACTATCTGTGACAAATGGTGCTTTATGTCCTGTTGCTGCTGCTGTTGCTAAGTCACTTCAGTCATGTCTGACCCTGTGCGACCCCAGAGATGGCAGCCCACCAGGCTCCCCCGTCCCTGGGATTCTCCAGGCAAGAACACTGGACTGGGTTGCCATTTCCTTCTCCAATACATGAAAGTGAAAAGTGAAAGTGAAGTCAAGTAGATGACGGGTTATATCTACTTGGATGTATAAACAGTGGACTTCCCAGGTGGATCAGTGGTATAGAATCTGCCTGCCAAGCAGGAGACATAGGTTGACTCCCTGCATTAGAAGATCTCCTGGAGAAGGAAATGGCAATCTAGCTAGTATTTTCTTGCCTGGGAAATCCCTTACACAGATGAACCTGGTGGATTATGATCCCTGGGGTCTCAAAGAGTTGGGCATGATTTAGTGACTAAACAACAACAATGAACTTTTTTTTTTTTTTTGCAGTCTCTTAGCAGATTGTCTGTGATGCATATCACCTAATGGTTTAGTGCTTATTTAGTAGTGAAATTATTTTCTTTCTCTTCTGCCTCTGTGGAGAGATTTCCTGGTTTGAGTAAAGATTTTACTTTTAATTATATTTCCACAGAGGTCATCACTATCAAGTATGTCTTCTGAAACTAATTGAAAAATTAAAAAACAAATATCTCCAATAGTCAAATTGCTAGTTCTAATACTTATTGTGGAGAGACTTCCCTGGCTCAGATGGTAAAAGCATCTGCCTATAATGTAGGAGACCTGGGTTTGATCCCTGGGTAGGGAAGATCCCCTGGAGAAGGAAATGGCAATCCACTCCAGTACTCTTGCCTGGAAAATCCCATGGACAGAGAAGCCTGGTAGGCTACAGTCCGTGGATCACAAAGAGTCAGACACGACTGAATGACTTCACTTCACTTCAATACTTATTGTAGACCTTAAGAATGAAATAAAATTTAAGCATGGCTTACTTCTAATAATACCACAGGGCATTGACATAGGAGGTACTTGTTAAAAAGCCATCTGTCATTTATTTAAATCCATTTTATAAAAACTTCTAGTCTGTGAAAATTATAAATTTCTATTTTAAAAATTAAGTCACATAATATTTCAAAAAGGTTAGTTACAGTCTCTAATCAAAAGCCAATGTTCTCCTTTCACAGTATCCATGGCAGGAAAATAACTAGGACTAAAGTTGATTTGTAAATTTTTATTATCAGGCTTTATTCAGAATGACCATTAACATGCTATTCTCTCTAATACAGCCGAATTGTAGGCTGATGCCTATTTGATTATAGCTATGTTTATTCTTCTGGGTATAAGCTGTGTAAAAGAAGAATATTATTCCTCATCACTGTGAGAATTTGGAAGGAAAATGGAAGAGCAGACATGAATACTCTACCACAGAATGAAAGGGAGGTAGACTGATGCTTCAACTCTTTACAGAGAATGGCTACGAGGATTAGAAAAAATTTAAAAGGTAATGTATCTGGATGCCCAAATTACATCTAAATGTAGTTTGGTTGCTTAAATTTAAGGTATTCTATCAAATACTAATGCAATATAAACTATCAAAGTATAAATGAAAACATTTGAACTTGCTGCCATTCCCTTGCTAATTCTCCCTATTCAAATGATTTTTAAATAATTTCATGCATTTCTAATTGTTTCAGTGTCTGAATAATAAAACTAGAAAAACCATCGATCCGTGGTGCAAAAGTGATTTATATACTTTATTTCTTGAGTGTTAAAAGTTAGTCTTTCTTCATATGAAAATAGCAAGAATAAAGAAGTAAGTATAAATGTATCATGATATACAATTATTTCTAATTTTCATACATATTTTACAAAATCTCAGGAGAAAGTACATTTATGCACAGAAATCAGAGATATTGGTTTTTTAAAAAATTTTCTGCAGCACAGCTGTGTGACTAGAATATTTGTATTCAAAAATCATGAAACACCTAAAATAACATCTAAAATGAGAAGCTATATCAAATCACCCCTGCTCCTTTAACCTTAAGTGTTTTGTCTTATCAAACAACATATTAAAACCATATGCCTCTCATTTCTATTACTTTATGATACAGCAAGTTCTCTAAACTATATTCTAAATATTACTTATTCTGCTATTTTATCCCCATGCAATTGTATGAATTCAGAATGAAGTACTATTTCTGATATATATCTACATGGGAACAGCTGTACAACTTAAGTGCTAAATTGTTGCATTTATGTTTAGCCATGTAGTAAAATGAATAGCTTTTGTATATTATGAGTTTTTCTCTTGACTTCAACTAAGAATACCTTTATACAAAACAAAAGTGTTGATCAAAGTATAAAAATAAATTAGTATAAATACTTGTACTTTTAAATTGCAGGGTAGGTTTAGTTAAGATGAGAAAAAAATATATAAAAAAGCAAAATAACAATCTTCAATTTAAAAGCTCATTTGTCATTAATGTTGCCAATACTAAATATGTATTAAAGAAGAATTAAATCAGCATTTTTAAATTAAATGATTATATGTTCTAAATCTCAGAAAATTCAGTGGTCATAAAAGTTAAAAACTTGTTAAAAATTCTGATCATTTTGTATAGGACACAATAGCATCTAGAATAGTTAGCTTCATTATTACTATTGCTTTATATAAACATACACATGCTTATATATATTGCTGTTTATTTTGATATATAATGCATACATTTGTGGTAAAATTAATACATCCTATGCACTCAAGCACTGTTAGATACTAAGCCTGCAATTTTATTTGAAAATGTACTTTAAAACATTAATATTGAGACCCTGAGCACATGGAATTTTCTTAGTTGTTTTTTGAATTATAGTTTCTTAGTTTTCTTTACCTCTCTGATTCTCATACCCTTTGCATTTGAAAATAAAGTCTGTTAGGTAACTCTGTAAATATTAGAATTTTAAATCTATCATAGAGATCCTATTTACCAAATATCTCCTTATAATATAGCAATATTTTCATTCATCAATTTATCAATTGTAAATAAAATAAAAACTTCTAGACACACTGAGTCTGAGCACTGCCAAGGGAAATTTTTTTAATTCTTCCCTCAAATAATTAAAAATCTGTGGTCTGTGGTTTAGTTAATCTATTACAGCAACAAAAAATCTAGTTTAAAATACAGACTAACCTGACAGAAGACAAAGCACGCCTTTTACTAAAGTAATAATTACTTCTGTCACTATACACCATGTTTTATTTACATGCATTTGCTAATATTTATTTTTTAAAAAAACTTTCAAGACATGGAAGAGGCAAGACAACTTGATACATTGTCAAGAGATTAAAATATTTGAAAGAACTAGACTCAGAGATCTTGCATATGTTGGAAGGATCAGAGGAGGATTTTTGCTTTAGTGGAAAAATATTTCTAGCTGATGTCATGGAAAAAGCATGAAAAATATCTGAACAAGTGGAGAACATCAAAGAAAGACCGAAGCTATTAAAAGAAGCTCAATAGAAACGGAGAAGTTGTGGTAGCAGAAATAAAGGTATGATGGGTGTATCCGAAGACTGGAGGGTACAGAGAAAATAATTAGTTTGAAGACAAGTCAGTGGAATTTATCCACACTGATTTGTGAAGAAAACAAAACCTTTAAAAAGAAGAAAAAAAACAGGACATGCAACCTTTAAATCAAGGTCATATGGTCAAACGTATATATAATTTGAGAAGAGAGGAGAAAAAGAGAAAAAATATAAGGGAGAAAGAATGGTGGAACATGAACATTAATATTTTAACCTGTCTCTTATACAACACACTGATTTGTGAAGAAAACAAAACCTTTAAAAAGAAGAAAAAAAACAGGACATGCAACCTTTAAATCAAGGTCATATGGTCAAACGTATATATAATTTGAGAAGAGAGGAGAAAAAGAGAAAAAATATAAGGGAGAAAGAATGGTGGAACATGAACATTAATATTTTAACAGGTAATATTTTTATAATAGTTGAATAAGTTCCTTTTATACTGATTCACACATTGAAACCACAAACTTTGGATTAATATACAATCAATAAATCAATAAAATGAATTTTTAAAAGCAACTTTGCAATAATCAGAAATTCTTAATGTTAATATAGTCTTATTTACCATATTTACCCTTAAGTCATTGCTTTTTGTGTTGTTCAGGAAATTTTTCTACCATCTAGATTAAAAAATATTGTCATATAATATTTCTCACTGCTTTATTAATATTCAGTCTTATGAAAGTTGAGTCTATAGTTTTATACACAGATGCTTTTTGTCTCAACTATATTTGCCAAAATGTGCATATTTTGCTAATTGTCCTTTTGGGTTATTTTATCATAAATTTATGTTTATATATTCACAAATTTCTTTTTAGATTTTCAGTGTAGTTTCATTGTTTGGTTGTCTCATATTTTATGCCAGTACTGCACAATTTTAAATATTGTCCTTATATTTATCTTTGCATTTCCATATGAATTATATAGGCAATTACAGTTCTTCCACAAAAATGTGTTCTTAAGTCATAAAGGACTGCCTGTATTATAAAATTATTGCTTTATTATTACAATATTGAGATGTTCAGTGTCACATGGTGAAGGATTTTTACACGTTAATCACAAGAAATAAAAAAGTAAGAAAGAGGATACGGTTAGTCTCAAAGCAAAGTGATATTTCAGACAAAGTGAAAGAACTATTTGGAATATACAGTGAAATATACAGTGTGGGAGAAAAAGTAACAATTCCTTCAAAACCTGATTCATTGTTCAGAAGGCAAAAAGATGAAGGGCTTGCTCAGTCACACATTC
The DNA here is from genome assembly GCA_006410675.1 of Oreotragus oreotragus. Lineage (NCBI taxonomy): Eukaryota > Metazoa > Chordata > Mammalia > Artiodactyla > Bovidae > Oreotragus > Oreotragus oreotragus. Next base: position 181,521 of record SJYX01004210.1, on the reverse strand, counting down.
CAAGAGGTAGAATAGATTAACCATGTAGTAAAGGGAACCATGGAAGATTTTATAGAGGGTGGAGTAGTATGAGAGTGAGTCAGAAGACTAGAAGCAGTTGATAATAAGTGTGAAGCAAGGGAGAGGATAACTTGAGCTGGAGAACAAAATACCAGGAAATTTAGATTTCTAGGGTTGAACTGACCTGAACTTTCTAGGCCTTATGGGTTTTGTTGTGGCTGGGTTTGTGTGTAGTTCTGAGAAAGCTGTATTTTCAGTGAGCAGGTGAGAAACTAGATAAGTTGTGCCTCAGGAATAATATCAAATTAAAAGAAAACCTGGAGTTGTGCTAAATTTAAGTTGTGAGGCTTGCAATGTCATTTTTTAAAAGCAAGATTGCTATGTTTATATATTTTCTAAAGATGAAATGCTAAATAAAAATGCATATATATATATGAATATGTGAGAATTTTAAATATAAAAACTTAGATTCCAAGCTGAGGTTTCATATGTTAAAACAACATATTCAAACTATTTATTGCTTATCATAATTGAAAATTATAAAGTGTTCTTTCAATGGCTGTTAACAACTCTTACTAGAACAAGCAATCCCTTCTCCTGACAAACTTGAAGATGTAAAAATCCAAACCAAAAATAAAACTAGTGTATCATTGTACAAATTGAAAAATAAAAATACATAAGGAAGAACTAAAGAGATAAGTAGATTAACTATATTTTAACTCTAAGCCTTTTATTGAACAATAGAATAATTAAAATTATTTGGGGATAAAATATACTAAAGAGAAACAATGAATAAGCATGAAAGAGGGAAGTTTAGAAGAAAGAATGAAAAATGGTGGGGATAGGTTTTGAAATAGGCCAATTTTATAAAAGGAGAGGAAAACTAACAGAACAAAACAACTTTTTTGATGAAAGAAAGTGAAGTTGCTCAGTCATGTCCAACTCTTTGCAACCCCGTGGACTGTAGCCTACCAGGCTCCTCTGTTCATGGAATTTTCCAGGCAAGGGTACTAAAGTGAGTTGTCTTTTCCTTCTCCAGGGGATCTTCCCAACCCAGGGATCAAACCCAGGTCTTCAGCATTGCAGGCAGATGCTTTACCATCTGAGCCACCAGGGAAAACCTTTGGATGAAAGGCTTGTTTTAAAAACAGGGAGTCATTAATTGAATCTGTAAAAGAGGATTATGTTGGAGAGGTGATAATTAGAAATAGACTGCTCATTATTTCCCTGTTAATTCAGATATTAGCATTGTCCTTATTTGCATGTTTATGACTCTGTAGTCATTTAATCTAAGTTCTGCCTCAGTTCAGTTCAGTCACTCAGTCGTGTCCGACTTTTTCAACCCCATGGACCCCAAGACCGCCAGTCTTCACAGTCCATCACCAACTCCAGAGCCTTGCTCAAACTTACGTCCATCGTATCGGTGATGCCATCCAACCATCGTATCCTCGGTTATCCCCTTCTCCTCCCACCTTCAATCTTTCCCAGCATCAGTCTTTTACAATGAGTCAGTTCTTCACATCAAGTAGTCAAAGTATTGGAGTTTCAGCTTCAGGATCCGTCCTTCCAATGAATATTCAGAACTGATTTCCTTTAGAATTGATGGAATCTATCTGGAGATCTGATTGAATCTCCTTGCAGTCCAAGGGACTCTCAAGAGTCTTCTCCAACAACACAGTTCAAAAGCATCAATTCTTCGGCATTCAGCTTTCTTTAAAGTCCAACTGTCACATCCATACATGACTAGTGAAAAAACCCTCACTTTAACTAGATGGACTTTTGTCGGCAAAGTAATGTCTCTGCTTTTTAATATGTTGTTCAAGTTTGTCATAATTTTTCTTCCAAGGAGCAAGTGTCTTTTAATTTTGTGGCTGCAGTCACCATCTGCAGTGATTTTGGAGCCCAAGAAAATAGTCTCTCACTGTTTCCACTGTTTCCCCATCTATTTGCCATGAAGTGATGGGAATGGATACCATGATCTTAGTTTTCTGAATGTTGACTTTTAAGCCAACTTCACTCTTCTCTTTCACTTTCCTCAAGAGACTCTTTAGTTCTTTGTTTTCTCCCATAAGGGTGGTGTCACTTGCATATCTGAGATTATTGATATTTCTCCCAGCAATCTTAATTCCAGCTTGTGCCTTATCCCGCCTGACATTTTGCTTGATGTCCTCTGCATATAAGTTAAAAAAACAAGGTGACAATATACATCCTTGACGTACTCCTTTCCTGATTTGGAAACAGTCTGTTGTTCATTAGAGGCATAGGGATAGACTATATGGGCATATATAGACCAATATAGGCATTTTGTCATTTATTTTTCAATGTAGAAGAATAATTATCTCCATTAAAGAGCTCATATATAGGGTATGTATTATAAGATTATCCTGTTTATGTAAGCTTAACCAGATGGTAATTGCAGCCATGAAATTAAAAGACGCTTACCCCTTGGAAGGAAAGTTATGACCAAGCTAGACAGCATATTAAAAAGCAGAGACATTACTTTGCCAACAAAGGTCCGTCTAGTCAAGGGTATGGTTTTTCCAGTGGTCATGAATGGATGTGAGAGATGGACTGTGAAGAAAGCTGAGTGCCAAAGAATTGATGCTTTTGAACTGTGGTGTTGGAGAAGACTCTTGAGAGTCCCTTGGACTGCAAGGAGATCCAACCAGTCCATTCTAAAGGAGATAAGCCCTGGGTGTTCTTTGGAAGGACTGATGTTGAAGCTGAAACTCCAATACTTGGGCCACCTCATACAAAGAGTTGACTCATTGGAAAAGACTCCGATTCTGGGAGGGATTGGGGGCAGGAGGAGAAGGGGACAACAGAGGATGAGATGGCTGGATGGCATCACGGACTCGATGGACGTGAGTCTGAGTGAACTCTGGGAGTTGGTGATGGACAGGGAGGCCTGACGTGCTGCGATTCATGAGGTCGCAAAGACTCAGACAGGACTGAGCGACTGAACTGAACTGAACTGAACTGAACCATGCACTTGAAAAAGAAAGAAAATATGAAAGATGGAGAAAAAGGTTAATTTAAAGCATGTAAGATGACAATATTTAACTCAGTAAATTTATGTTCAAATAGAATATGAGGTGACACTTAGAAGTGACACTCTTACTATTCATCTCAATTGGTTTGTTCTGCTAACACCATGCTACTGAAAACTCTGCTATCTAAATATGTCTAGTTTCAGTACAAGAGGTTATTAAATGCAAGACAACTTCATCTGGCACTCAGTCAAAGAAACAGGGTGCCTGCTTCTTGCAGAGTACTTCCTCTTTCAAATTTTATATTTATTTTATTTCCAATTTTGTTTTTTTTTGGAGGTGTTTTTTCTACATAACATTAAAAGTGAAAAAATGGAAAGAACAGCAGGCATACATTTAATGAGGCCTATTTTTCTTTTTTTTTTTTTAGTTCCACTCCAGCTTTTCTAAATGTATAGATTTTCTATGTTTTTTAAATTTAGAAGTGAATAAACAAGTGATTTTGTTACTCTCATGTATAGCTTCAAGTTTGTTTATAAGTAATGTGAGAGTAACTTTTTGTATTCCTTTAACTTATTTTTTTCAAAGGTTTAATATCTACTTTTATCTACATGTAAGTTGGAAAACTTCTGTAATACTTGAATCTCTCTCTTTTTCCTCACACTGTCATAAAGCAGATACTTGTCTTTCCTGGCCAGGTCTGTACTCAGCCTTTATTTCAGGGATCCAGGGATCCAACCTGTTCAGAGCTCTAGATTAATTATTTCATTTTCCCAGGATTTTGGCCTCTTTTCTTTTTTTTTGTCTCTGTTTTCTTTCTCTTACAAATTCATGGAGACCTTGACTTTATCTTTGTTATATATTACCAACATGTTCCCATTTGTGTGTGTGTGTGTACGCGCGTGAACACACACACACATGGTCAGACATGTTTGACTCTTTGGGACCCTATGGACTGTGGCCCGCCAGGCTCCTCTGTCCATGGAATATTTCGGGTAAGAATATATACTGGAGAGGGTTGCCATTTCCTCCTCCAGGGGCTCTTCCTGACCCAGGAATGTAAGCCATATCTCCTGTTTCTACTGCACTGCAGATCAACTCTTTACCACTGAGCCACCAGGGATGCCCATTTTAATAGCTTTACCCTTACCTCATTGTCTAATTTCTAAACTTATCATATTGGTAAAGGCTCCAGTCTTTGTTGAATGCAGTATATTAACAATGAATTTCATTCCTTTAAGTTCATCTTGGAAAACTGACTAGGTTCTTGCACTATACACTTGCAGAATTTTATGTGCATCCCTGTTATGCATTGTTAAGACTTGCTTTACCGCTGCCTTCACTGTCTACCTGTTAATGTCCTTACCGACTGTGGTTCCTAATATTTTCTGCTTGCAAATACCAAGAATAAACGTGAGTCCAATAACAGGAGAATGTTATACTCTGCCAGCTATCTGGATAACATACTTTGAAAATCTATGCAGAACATTACTGTCTCTCCAACTTTAATCTCTTACCAATTAGACCTAACCTGCCATTTATGTTTGTGCCTGAATTAATATAATAGCCTCTTAAAGGCTAAAGCTCAGTTTTATTTCTTCTGTATAAGGGGAAAACGCAATGCTTTATCCTGTGAATCTTTATTATCAGAACACTTCACTTCTAGTCACCATATGTGTTTGGATTTTTCATCATAATAACAATCAAGTGTCTGACATCAGCTGGGTGTCTACAATTTAATTTAGTTTTGATATCATCTACCCAGAGGTAGTATCAGGTCCCACAGCTAAAGACTCAGTCTCACAGACTGTAACCCAAGCCCCATTGACCCTCCCGTAGCAAACCCAGATTAACTATCACCTGTGCTTCTGATCAACTGGCTACAGATGGGAGGGTCCAATGACTCCGCCTCAGGTTCAATTAACTTGTTCAGTTCAGTTCAGTCGCTCAGTCATGTCTGACTCCTGGTGACCCCATGAATTGCAGCACGTCAGGCCCCCTGTCCATCACCAACTCCCAGAGTTCACTCAAACTCACGTCCATCGAGTTGGTGATGCCATCCAGCCATCTCGTCCTCTGTCATCCACTTCTCCTCCTGCCCCCAATCCCTCCCAGCATCAGAGTCTTTTCCAATGAGTCAACTCTTCGCATGAGGTGGCCAAAGTACTGGAGTTTCAGCTTTAGCATCAGTTCTTCCAAAGAACATCCAGGATTGATCTCCTTTAGAATGGACTGGTTGGATCATTAACTTGTTAGGGCAGCTCAGAAATCAGTGAAACACTGAAGTTTACCAGTTTGCTAGAGAATATGACAAAGGATACAGATGAACAACCAGATGAAAAGATACATATGGTGAGGACTGGGAAGGTCCCAAGTGCAAGACCTTCTCTCCCTGTGGAGATGAGGGATGTCACCTTCCTGCTGTGAATATATTCACCAACCTGGAAGTTCTCAGAACCCCATACTTCTGGGATTTTATAGAAGTTTCTCATATAGACACGATCAACTATTAATTCCACTGCCAGCCACCCTCCTCTCTCATTATAGTCTGCTCTTTCTGGTGATCAACTATCATATGGGAGCCACCCAGGAGCACACCCACAGGCACCTCATTAGAATAAAAGATGCCCCTAGTGCTCCTATACCTTAGAAAATTGCAAGTGTTTTAGAAGTTCCATGCTAGAAACCGAGGGCAAGCATGTGTATAAACACACACACACACACAGATAGATAGATATAGATTGATATACACTTTTATGCATGTTTATGCACACAAATATACATAATTATATATACATATGTACTTTCTATGATCTCACATCTCCTAACTGGTCTTCCTGCTTCTACTGCTGCAAAGGTTTTTCAGAGAACACTTTCCAGAAAGATCGCATTATAAACCAGTTTGTGCTGCTTTTCTGTGTAATACTCTCTAGCATCTCTCACCTTACTCAAAGTCTGAGATCCCTAAAGTTATTTATGGCCTGTTACCTCTCTGAATTCACTCTCCCATTTCCTAGCCTCAGCCACTTGGCACAGACACACTGGCCTTCTCACTTTTCCCTAAATCTGCCAATCACACTCTTCAGTAAGTTCCTTGACTGGTAAAAAGTTAGGATATTTTTATATTGCTTTAAAATGTGCATTTTACAAGATAATTATATGGCTAAGTTGACTAAATTTTCCTACACATGACTCACACTTTCAGTGTTATGTGAGATAACTAAAAATGATTCCTGCTTAAGAACACATGATACGAACTTTTGACTTTCAATTTTCTCCTGTCAGTTGACAAGTGTTTGGAGTATTAAAATTAATGTTTAAATTAATTTAATTTTCACTAGCAAATTAATTTATTAAAGTTAATTTAATTTGTGTTAGCAAAGTGTAATTAAAGTAGTAAGTCTGTTGCTGCAGAAAAAAAAAATCACAAATCCGTTTCATAGAAATTATTTTTGTATTACCTGCTGTCAGATTAATTCCAGTCACTCATTTGAGTTGAAGATAGGAGTGAATTACACATATAATTACTTTAATGCTCTATTGTATTATATCCATATGGATAAAATCAGTATTAGATTGCAGTAACTAGTAACTGACTTTGTTAACATTTATAGATAAGACACTAATTTTCCACCTTCAGTGTTATTCAACTAAGAAGTAAATGAAAGTAGAGTGTTCACAAGCTTTGTGTTAAATCTAATTCTTTTGAGAAAATGATGATTCTGTTCCATTATAAATGAAGAGAATTACTTCTGTCAAAATGAAACATCCTTTGTGTGTTTCCTACATGGGATTTCAGTGTTACTGCACTTATAGAATTATCCACTTATAAAATAGCAGGAAATTTATCTCATCAGAAGGTTAATAATCAGTTCAGTTCAGTCGCTCAGTTGTGTTGGACTCTTTGTGACTCCATGGACTGCAGCACACAAGGCTTCCCTGTCCATCACCGACTCCTGGAGCCTACTCAAATTCATGTCCATCGCATCAGTGATGCCATCCAACCATCTCATCCTCTGTCATCCCATTCTCCTCCTGCCTTCAGTCTTGCCCAGCAGCAAGGTCTTTTCCAATGTAGGAATACTTTGTAAATAAAAAGATTAGTAATAATTTTATTTAAAAAGTATTCCTACATTATGTGAGTTGCTTTCATAAAGTATTTAAACTATATTTAGAAATTCATATTTAGACATATAAGTATTATTTTATGAAATACTTTTCTTCCTAAAATTTCTATCCTGTTGCTCCAGGGGGATAATGAAGAATTTTAGATGGCAGAGGAAATCTTTTATAGATATTGTGTTATCTAAATGACCAAGAAAAAATGCATTCCAACCAACAATGAAAGCTTTTATTCTATAGCAGTGTTATACTTCTTATGACCCATCGCATGATACCTTGAATTAATTAAAAATATGGTACTTATTATTTTAACATCATAATCTATATATAGCTAATTTCATAGTGACACAATATTCTATATAAATATACCCTTATTCATTTAAAACCATTTCTCAATTGATGAACAATTACTCTACTCCCTATATTTTTATTTTTTAAATTTTTCTGCATTGAGTGTACATTTATATATATATATATGTATATAAGGGTATACGAACATACTTTCACAGTATTTTGTAATTTTACATTCAGCATTATAAATCAGAGATAATACAGATTTTATATTTTAATGCATATGTCTTACATTGTCTTCCTAAAGGATGTATTATCTATAGTCTCTTGAGCAGTGGGTGGTATGAGCTTCTGGTTCATTGGAACTTTAAGTTTTATTTTTTATGGGTTTTTCTTAGCATGAATATCTTCTTATATATCCATATAGATTTCATTGGGACTTTAAGTTTTATATTTTTATGGATTATTCTTAGTGTGAATATCTTCATATATATATATAGACTTCATTAATATGTTTATCTTTTTTTAATTATCTCTCAAAAATCAACATTGGTATTCAAAAAAGTTGTTATTGTATATACTAACACTTTTTGTTGCATGTATTGTAAATATTTAATCTGGTAACCAACTTTTATTTTAAAAATGTGTTTATTGTGTCTTCCATCTTACATTTTTATTGTGTCTCATACCTTATAGATTATTACTTTATCCAATTCTGTATAATAAATTGTGTCAAAATTTAGTTGTTTAAAATAAGGCAAAAAAGCTGTTAGTTTCCATAGGTCAGGAATTTGGACACAACTCAATTGGATCTACTGACTCAGAATATTATACAAGATTGAAATCATGTTGACAATTAGGGCTACAGTCTTGTTTTCAAGAAAAACACTCATAGAGAACCCATTTCCAAGCTCTTTTGCGAGGTTGTTAGCAAGATTCAGTTCTCCCTAGGTTGTTGGATCGCAGGTCTGCTTCTCACTGGCTGTTGACTGGAGGCCAGGGCTCTATAATCTCTCCTCAGAGAGCAGCTCACTGTATGGCAGCTGGCTTCTCTTTGAGTGTGCAAGTGGTGAAGCAAGAGATCAGGAGAAGTAGAAGCCAGGATATTTTTGTAACCTAATCTCAAAGATGATAGTTTCTCCAGTTTTGCCATATTCTATTCCTTTGAGCAAGGACTCATACACTCCCCTTATGTAGGGGACTATACAAGGAGATGAATAAGAGAAAGCATCAGAATAAGGGAATCTTTCTGAGAGGCATCAGAAACAGTGTACCATGGATATTGAAGTTTTTCTTTAGACAAATGTATCTGAGTTTTCCTTTACTGTTTATGTGTCTGTGCCCAGTCGCTCAGTCATGTCACACTCTTTGTGACCCCTTGGACTGTAGCCGACTAAGCTCCTATGTCCATGAGGTTTTCCCAGAAAGAATACTGGAGTGGTTGCCATTTCTTCCTCCAGGGTATGTTCCCCACCGAAGCATCAAACCCACGTCTTTGTCTCCTGTGTCTCCTGCATTAGCAGGCGGATTCATTAAAACTGTGCCACCTATAGCTTTGACATAAAAGTGTTTGTGGCTTGTTTACAATTGCTTTAATGTGGCTGGAGACCTTGAGAATTTATCTTTGGTCTAGTAAAATCTGTCACATAGTTGATTATTCTGGAATAATATTTTCAGTCAACCAATGAGATCTTTCAGCAGCTCCAATAATAGAAGTCATCTTCTTTCTTTCACTATCTTCCATGTTCATTAATTTCCCTCTAATCATTTTTCTTCTTGATGCTATATTCTCTTTTTTTGCCTTTTTAAAATATTCTTTATTTTTTATTTAAATCTACTCTACATTGGCTTACTTAGAATATTTATGAGATAATTTACATATTTTCTTTCATTTCTTTCTCTTTTATTGTCCATTTATACTTTTACTTTAAATTTCTGATTGGTGGCATTTCATATCTCAATTTATTTGGGGGGGGCACTATATAAACTTTTTGGAACATATTAAGTTTTCTTGTTTGGTATATCTTTTATATTTTGTAAAATGTATAGGATCCATTTTTTTGCATTTCTATTTTTATTGATGTATAATTGATGTACAATATTGTATAAGTTAAGCTTCCCAAGTGGCTCAGTGTTAAAGAACCGCCTGCTATTTCAGAAGACCTAAGAAACATGAGTTCAATCCCTTGGTTGGAAAGATCCCTTGGAGTAAGAAATGGCAACCCACTCCACTATTCTTGTCTGGAAAACTCCATGTACAGAGGAGCTTGGTGGGGGCTGCAGTCCATGGAATCTCAAGAGTTAGACCCACTGAACAACTGAGCGTGAACATGAGCACATGATATTAGGTACCGGTGTACAATATAGTGATTCAGTTTAAAGGTTATACTGAAGTGAAGTGAAGTGAAGTGAAGTGAAGTCACTCAGTCGTGTCCGACTCTGTGACCCCATGAACTGTAGCCTACCAGGCTCCTCCCTCCATGGGATTCTCCAGGCAAGAGTACTGGAGTGGGTTGCCATTTCCTTCTCCAGGGGATCTTTCCAACCCAGGGATCAAACCTGGGTCTCCTGCATTCCAGGCAGACGCTTTAACCTCTGAGCCACCAAGGAATAGCTATTGTTAAATATTGGCTATATTATCTTTGTAGTACAATATATCCTTGTAGCTTATTTCTTACTTAATAGTTTGTATCTCAATCTGCTACCCCAGATTGCCCTCCCTCTCCCTTTTCTTCTCCACACTGGCAACCACTAGATTAGTCTCTATTTATTTGAGTCTGTGTATTTTTTTTTGTTGTTATATTCACTAGTTTGTTGTGTTCTTTCAGTTTCCACATGTGATTTTATACAATATTTGCCTTTCTTTGCCTGAATTATTTCACTTAGTATAATATCCTCCAAGTCCATCCATGCTGTTGTAAATAACAAAATTTCCTCTTTTTTATGGCTGCCAGGCTGTGACGGCACAGGAACAGCCGAGAGGAGCTACCTTGTGTCTGAGGTCAGTGGCGGCCAGGAGGAGACACCCCCCGTCTGAGGTCAGGGCGGCGGCCGGGAGGTGCTACCCTGTGTCCAAAGTCAGGGGCGGCCAGGAAGAGTCACCCCATGTCCGAGGCCAGGGGCAGCCGGCAGAAGCCACCTCACGCCCAAGGCCAGGGGTGGTGACCCAGAGGAGCCACCCTGAGCCCGAGGCCAGGGGCGGCAGCTGGGAGAAGCCACCCACGCCCGAGGCCATGGCCAGCGGCCTGGAGGAGCAACCCAAGGAGCAGGGGCTGCGCAGGCGCAGGAGGGCCTAGAGGAGCTGTCCCATGCTGAAGGTCAGGAACTGCGGCGGTAAGGAGATATCCCTTATCCAAGGTAAGGAGCAGCCGTGAAGAGACAACCCATGCCCAAGGTAAGAGAAACCCAAGTAAGATGGTAGGTGATGCAAGAGGGCATCAGAGGGCAGACACACTGAAACCATACTCACAGAAAACTAGTCAATCTAATCACACTAGGACCAGGGCCTTGTCTAAATCAGTGAAACCAAGCCATGCCTGCAGGGCAACCCAAGGAGGGCGGGTCAAGGTGGAGAGGTCTGACAGAACGTGGTCCACTGGAGAAGGGAATGGCAAGCCACTTCAGTATTCTTGCCTTGAGAACCCCATGAACAGTATGAAAAGGCAAAATGATAGGATATCAAAAGAGAATCTCCCCAGGTCGTTAGGTACACAATATGCTACTGGAAATCAGTGGAGAAATAACTCCAGAAAGAATAAAGGGATGGAGCCAAAGTAAAAACAATACCCAGTTGTGCATGTGACTGGTGATAGAAGCAAGATCCGATGCTGTAAAGAACAATATTGCATAGGAACCTGTAATGTCAGGTCCATGAATCAAGGCAAATTGGAAGTGGTCAAACAAGAGATGGCAAGGGTGAACGTCGACATTCTAGGAATC
>SJYX01004210.1:136457-163399 GCA_006410675.1 Oreotragus oreotragus | reverse complement strand
TATGTCTTCTTTGGAGAAATGTCTATTTAGTTCTTTGGCCCATTTTTTGATTGGGTCGTTTATTTTTCTGGAATTGAGCTGTATAAGTTGCTTGTATATTTTTGAGATTAGTTGTTTGTCAGTTGCTTCATTTGCTATTATTTTCTCCCATTCAGAGGGTTGTCTTTTCACCTTGCTTATAGTTTCCTTTGTTGTGCAGAAGCTTTTAATTTTAATTAGATCCCATTTGTTTATATTTGCTTTTATTTCCAGTATTCTGGGAGGCGGATCATTGAGGATCCTGCTGTGATTTATGTCGGAGAGTGTTTTGCCTATGTTCTCCTCTAGGAGTTTTATAGTTTCTGGTCTTACATTTAGATCTTTAATCCATTTTGAGTTTATTTTTGTGTGTGGTGTTAGAAAGTGATCTAGTTTCATTCTTTTACAAGTGGTTGACCAGTTTTCCCAGCACCACTTGTTAAAGAGATTGTCTTTACTCCAAAATTACAATCTCAGAGAAAGGCAGTGTCAAAGAATGCTCAGACTATTGCACAGTTGCACTCATCTCACATACTAGTAAAGTAATGCTCAAAATTCTCCAGGAGAGGCTTCAACTGTATGTGAGCCATGAATTTCCAGATGTTCAAGCTGGATTTGGAATAGGCAGGGGAATCAGAGATCAAATTGCCAACACCTGTGGATAATCGAAAAAGCAAGAGAGTTCCAGGGAAACATCTACTTCTGCTTTATTGACTATGCCAAAGCCTTTGACTGTGTGGATCACAACAAACTGTGGAAAATTCTTAAAGAGATGGCAATACCAGACCATCTGTCCTGCCTCCTAGAAATGTGTATGCAGGTCAAGAAGCAACAGTTAGAACTGGACATGGAACCACAGACTGGTTCCAAATTGGGAAAGGAGTACATCAGGCTGTATATTGTCACCTTGCTTATTTAACTTATATGTGGATTACATCATGAAAAATGCTGGACTGGATGAGATGCAAGCTGGAATCAAGATTGCTGGGAAAAATATCAATAACCTCAGATATGCAGATGACACCACCCTTATGGCAGACAGTGAAGAAGAACTAAAGAGCCTCTTGATGAAAGTGAAAGTGGAGAGTGAAAACGTTGGCTTAAATCTCAACATTCAGAAAACTAAGATCATAGCATCCATTCCCATCATTGCATGGCAAATAGCTGGGGAGACAATGGAAACAGTGACAGACTTTATTTTTTTCTGTCTCCAAGATCACTGCAGATGGTGGCTGTAGCCATGTAATTGAAAGATGCTTGCTCTTCGGAAGAAAAGTTATCACCAACCTAGACAGCATATTAAAAAGCAGAGATATTACTTTTCCAACAAAGCTCTGTGTAGTCAAAGCTATTATTTTTCCGGTAGCCATGTATGGATGTGAGAGTTGAAGTATAAAGAAAGCTGAATGCAAAAAAAAAAAAAAATGATGCTTTTGAACTGTGGTGTTGGAGAAGACTCTTGAGAGTCCCTTGGACAGCAAGGAGATCCAACCAGTCCATCCTAAAGGAAATCAGTCCTGAATATTCATTGGAAAGTCTGATGCTGAGGCTGAAACTCCAATCCTCTGGGGACCTGATGCAAAGAACTGACTCATTTGAAAAGACCTTGATGCTGGGAAAGATTGAAGGCAGCAAGAGAAGGGGACAACAGAGAATGAGATGGTTGGATAGCATCACCGACTCCATGGACATGCATTTGAGTAAAGTCTGGGAGTTGCTGATCAACAGGGAAGCCTGGAATGCTGCCATCCATGGGGTCACAAAGAGTCGGATACGACTGAGCAACTGAATTGAACTGAACTGATTTTGCTTTCTTTAAAAGCACAAAATTGTAAAGTATTTAGCCTCCATTTTTTTAAAAAAGATGAAAAACACCTGAGAATAAACCAAAGAAAATATCTCTCATTCCTAAAAAAAAAAAAAAAAAGTAAAGCACTCTATTTGTTAAATGAAGTCATGATCCCATGAATAGACAACTTTATATTATAACAATCTAAAATATGTAGATTGGATTGTGGTCCCCTGATATTAAACATTGTATCTGACTTATCAATTATTTTCAGGAATATAGCATATATGGGCACACTGAGTTCTCAGCACATTTGTTCATCAGATAACGGGGGCAGTAATCACATTTTGAGGCTACAAAATACAAGCAAGTCACACTGGGGAAGATTTAATATATTGTTCGAATTGGAGTATGAAAAATAGGTTGGGGGTTAGAGAAAGAAAGGAATAGGAAGAACATGCCTGGTATGAGAAATAATGTGTCTGTGGTAGAGAATACATTTCTTTCAACATCGTTGTATTTTTTTCTCAATAGGATAGAACTATAGTTATCCATAAAGACACCCATATTGAATGTACTCTTTAAGCCTTTCTTTCAGGGTAAATGCAGCCATATTACTAACTTCTTGTCAATCAATAAACAGAAGTGATGCGTCATTATCAGTTTTAGCCTATTGATAGGTATGGGCTCCTCCATATTTGTTTCTCTTTTTGTAACTAAGATGTTATAAACTCTGGTGTGATCATGATGATAAAGACCAAAACTTTAGGAAATTATAGAGGCCCAAGGTGGAAGGAACCTGAATCACTAAGTGACTCTCTAGATTAATCTCTCCAGACTTTTTAACCTTGAGACATTTATAAAAGAAATAGATTTTTAGCATCTTTAAGCCACTGTGATTTGAGGTTCTCATTTTTATCATGTTTTAAACTTTTAACTAATGTTAACTAATCTTAACTAATACAGTGAACTCAAGTACATAAGAGAGAAAGCACATAAGGCTTAATGGTCAAAGACTGGATTAGTTAACCATAATTTAAAGAAAAAAATAATGTGACCAAGGTGAATATATGCAAATAATGTCTTCCATCACTTCTGAGAAGGATCCTTAGAAAACAGATGGGCAGTTTGACTTTTCTAGTTATTTTCTAGTTTTAGGAGTGGGAAATTAAGACGACAAATTACAAAACATAAAATCTCTTAATACAAGACTAAGTTCTGGAATCCACACCTTCAGACTTTAGTGCATAAACCTGCAGGCATAAATGAGGGAGATGAGGTGTAGTTTGCAGATTAGATACATGGACTTCACCTTCATTTCCACAAATTAACAAATGTGGCGGATTTGTTTAAACAATAACATTATCATCCAACCTGTTTTCCTTCATCTTAGAGGAAATACTTTCAGTTTGTCACCATTGAGAATCTTTGCTTTGGCTTTGTCATCAGTTCAGTTCAGTTTAGTCACTCAGTCGTGTACGACTCTTTGCGACCCCATGAACAGCACGCCAGGTCTCTCTGTCTATCACCAACTCCCAGAGTCCACTAAAACCTATGTCCATCGAGTTGGTGATACCATCCGACCATCTCATCCTCTGTCATCCCCTTCTCCTCCTGCCCTCAATCTTTTCCAGCATCAGGGTCTTTTCCAATGAGTCAGCTCTCTGCATCAGGTGGCCAAAGTATTGGAGTTTCAGCTGCAACGTCAGTTCCTCCATGAATACTCAGGACTGATCTCCTTTAGGATGGATTGGTTGATTCCCTTGTAGTCCAAGAGACTCTCAAGACTCTTTTCCAACATCACACTTCAAAAGCATCAATTCTTTGGTGCTCAGCTTTCTTGATAGTCCAACTCTCACATCCATACATGACCACTGGAAAAACCATAGCATGATATATGGCCTTTATTATGTTGAGGTATGTTCCTCTAATCCTACTTTCTGGAGAGTTTTATCATAAATGGGTGCTGAATTTTTTTCAAAGTCTTTCTCTGCGTCTATTGGGATCATCATATGATTTTTATGTATCAAATTTGTTAACATGTCTATCACACTGACTTATTTGTGTATGTTGAAGAATCTTTGCATCCCTGGGATAAAGCCTACTTGATCATGATGATCTTTTATCTTTCAAATGTGCTTTATTGATTATACCAAAGTCTTTGACTGTGTGGATCAAAATAAACTGTGGAAAATTCTGAAAGAGATGGGAATACCAGACCACCTGACCTGCCTCTTGAGAAACCTGTATGCAGGTCAGGAAGCAACAGTCAGAACTGGACAAGGAACAACAGACTGGTTCCAAATAGGAAAAGGCTGTATATTGTCACCATGCTTATTTAACTTCTATGCAGAGTACATCATGAGAAATGCTGGGCTGGAGGAAGCACAAGCTGGAATCAAGGCNAAAAAAAAAAAAAAAAGTAAAGCACTCTATTTGTTAAATGAAGTCATGATCCCATGAATAGACAACTTTATATTATAACAATCTAAAATATGTAGATTGGATTGTGGTCCCCTGATATTAAACATTGTATCTGACTTATCAATTATTTTCAGGAATATAGCATATATGGGCACACTGAGTTCTCAGCACATTTGTTCATCAGATAACGGGGGCAGTAATCACATTTTGAGGCTACAAAATACAAGCAAGTCACACTGGGGAAGATTTAATATATTGTTCGAATTGGAGTATGAAAAATAGGTTGGGGGTTAGAGAAAGAAAGGAATAGGAAGAACATGCCTGGTATGAGAAATAATGTGTCTGTGGTAGAGAATACATTTCTTTCAACATCGTTGTATTTTTTTCTCAATAGGATAGAACTATAGTTATCCATAAAGACACCCATATTGAATGTACTCTTTAAGCCTTTCTTTCAGGGTAAATGCAGCCATATTACTAACTTCTTGTCAATCAATAAACAGAAGTGATGCGTCATTATCAGTTTTAGCCTATTGATAGGTATGGGCTCCTCCATATTTGTTTCTCTTTTTGTAACTAAGATGTTATAAACTCTGGTGTGATCATGATGATAAAGACCAAAACTTTAGGAAATTATAGAGGCCCAAGGTGGAAGGAACCTGAATCACTAAGTGACTCTCTAGATTAATCTCTCCAGACTTTTTAACCTTGAGACATTTATAAAAGAAATAGATTTTTAGCATCTTTAAGCCACTGTGATTTGAGGTTCTCATTTTTATCATGTTTTAAACTTTTAACTAATGTTAACTAATCTTAACTAATACAGTGAACTCAAGTACATAAGAGAGAAAGCACATAAGGCTTAATGGTCAAAGACTGGATTAGTTAACCATAATTTAAAGAAAAAAATAATGTGACCAAGGTGAATATATGCAAATAATGTCTTCCATCACTTCTGAGAAGGATCCTTAGAAAACAGATGGGCAGTTTGACTTTTCTAGTTATTTTCTAGTTTTAGGAGTGGGAAATTAAGACGACAAATTACAAAACATAAAATCTCTTAATACAAGACTAAGTTCTGGAATCCACACCTTCAGACTTTAGTGCATAAACCTGCAGGCATAAATGAGGGAGATGAGGTGTAGTTTGCAGATTAGATACATGGACTTCACCTTCATTTCCACAAATTAACAAATGTGGCGGATTTGTTTAAACAATAACATTATCATCCAACCTGTTTTCCTTCATCTTAGAGGAAATACTTTCAGTTTGTCACCATTGAGAATCTTTGCTTTGGCTTTGTCATCAGTTCAGTTCAGTTTAGTCACTCAGTCGTGTACGACTCTTTGCGACCCCATGAACAGCACGCCAGGTCTCTCTGTCTATCACCAACTCCCAGAGTCCACTAAAACCTATGTCCATCGAGTTGGTGATACCATCCGACCATCTCATCCTCTGTCATCCCCTTCTCCTCCTGCCCTCAATCTTTTCCAGCATCAGGGTCTTTTCCAATGAGTCAGCTCTCTGCATCAGGTGGCCAAAGTATTGGAGTTTCAGCTGCAACGTCAGTTCCTCCATGAATACTCAGGACTGATCTCCTTTAGGATGGATTGGTTGATTCCCTTGTAGTCCAAGAGACTCTCAAGACTCTTTTCCAACATCACACTTCAAAAGCATCAATTCTTTGGTGCTCAGCTTTCTTGATAGTCCAACTCTCACATCCATACATGACCACTGGAAAAACCATAGCATGATATATGGCCTTTATTATGTTGAGGTATGTTCCTCTAATCCTACTTTCTGGAGAGTTTTATCATAAATGGGTGCTGAATTTTTTTCAAAGTCTTTCTCTGCGTCTATTGGGATCATCATATGATTTTTATGTATCAAATTTGTTAACATGTCTATCACACTGACTTATTTGTGTATGTTGAAGAATCTTTGCATCCCTGGGATAAAGCCTACTTGATCATGATGATCTTTTATCTTTCAAATGTGCTTTATTGATTATACCAAAGTCTTTGACTGTGTGGATCAAAATAAACTGTGGAAAATTCTGAAAGAGATGGGAATACCAGACCACCTGACCTGCCTCTTGAGAAACCTGTATGCAGGTCAGGAAGCAACAGTCAGAACTGGACAAGGAACAACAGACTGGTTCCAAATAGGAAAAGGCTGTATATTGTCACCATGCTTATTTAACTTCTATGCAGAGTACATCATGAGAAACGCTGGGCTGGAGGAAGCACAAGCTGGAATCAAGACTGAGGGGAGAAATAGCAGTAACCTCATATATGCAGATGACGCCACCCTTATGGCAGAAAGTGAAGAACTAAAGAGCTTCTTGAAGAAAGTGAAAGTGGAGAGTGAAAAAGTTGGCTTAAAGCTCGACATTCAAAAAACTAAGATAATAGCATCCATTCCCATCATTTCATGGCAAATAGCTGGGCAAACAATGGAAACAGTGGCTGACTTTATTTTTCTTGGCTCCAAAATCACTGTAGATGGTGACTGCAGTCATGAAATCTGAAGATGCTTACTCCTTGGAGGGAAAGTTATGACCAACGTAGACTGCCAGGAGCCAGTATGGGCCATCCCACCCATGACAAGGTCAGGCAGAAGAGATCTGATAAACAAGGCTACAGGACTTGAGGGAGCCCCCTGGACCAGCTTGAGCATCTACCCCCAAACCAGAATCTATCTGTCTTACTATTTTATGCCTTTCACCCATCTTCTGACATTAACAGGGGGCTATCCCTGACCACTTTTCTCTGGAGGAAATCAACTTAGGGCTCTAGCTAATAGGTCTCCTGGACATGAGAGGAATATTTCATTCAAACCCCCTCTGTTATCATTCTAGCTTGCTTGGCAGGTTTATCCAGATTCTTGCAGCTACGCATATGATTGTTCACAGCCTCCCAACTGTGAGAGGCACGGGAAGCCTAAAACATAGAGCCTTTCAAAGAGTTAAAAGTTATTAGAATAGTGCTGGTGTAGGATTTCATTGTTGAGCCAACGCTTGCTGCTAAGTTCCCATATGTGTTATCCATTGTGCACCTGGGAGTGCATTAGTTAACATAGTTGGAATTTAAGAAAAACAAGCAGTAACCTTGGAATTAACCACATCAGATCTTTGAGCTAATTATTTCTTTGTTGTGACTCACTGCACCTTTGCTCTGTGAGAAGTGTGACTCTCTTTGATACTTTCTGAGGCTGACATAGATTAGAAATATAAAGAAAAAACCTTTCAAGGGAAAATAAGTTTTCTGATTGAACAGCCTTTATCAAAAGAGGGCCATAAAATGTTCACAGGCCTCCAAAGCTAGAAGATAATGTTCACAACACTGTTTATGGGAAGGGTATGCAGAAAAAAAAATCCTGGTTTCAAAAAGGGCAAAACTGCTGAAGTGTTTGGGCTGATTCTGCATGACCTTGCATCTTTCATTTCCCTCTATGTACAAGTCAAGGTATAAAAGTCCCTTTTGAAAATAAAGTTATGGGCCTCACTCACCGAAGAAGCTTGGTCTCCTCGTGTTTTTCTTTCTTTCTCTCTTTCTTTCTTTTTCTCTCAGCCTCTTTTTTCTCCTCTATTTTCTTATCTGCAACATTCTTTCTTTATCTCTCTCTAAATCATTCTCTTCGCCAATGCCATTTCTCCTGAGGGTTCCCCTGGATCCTGTGGGGGCAAGACCTCGGCAGTAGACAACATATTAAAAAGCAGAGACAGTACTTTGTCAACAAAGGTCCATCTAGTCAAGGTTATTATTTTTCCAGTGGTCATGTATGGATGTGAGAGTTGGACTATAAAGAACGCTGAGCACCAAAGAATTGATGCTTTTGAAGTGTGATGTTGGAGAAGATTCTTGACAGTGCCTTGGGCTGCAAGGAGATCCAACCAGTCCATCCTAAAGGAGATCAATCTTGGGTGTTCATTGGTAGGACTGATGTTGAAGCTGAAACTCCAATACTTTGGCCACCTCATGCAAAGAGTTGACTCATTGGGAAAAACTTATGCTGGGAGGGATTGGGGGCTGGAGGAAAGGGGGACAACAGAGGATGAGATGGCTGGATGGAGTCACTGACTAGATGGACGTGAGTTTGAGTGAACTCCAGGAGTTGGTGATGCTAAAGAGGCCTGGCGTGCTGCAATTCACTGGGTCGCAAAGAGTCGGACAAGACTGAGCGACTGAACTAAACTGAGCTGAACTCAGATCAGTTACAGAGATTTATGTGGTCTCCCTGTTACTTTGCTCACAATTTACTACTTAAAATGTAGACAGTGTAGTATTTTTGGTCCACTTAAAAAGCTAGATGATTATTTTAGTTTCTTGAATTTCAGATTATTGTGTTCTTAGAAATAGCTTTCAAAAAGCTCTGTCTCAATTTTGATTATGAGACCCATGAAAAAAGTAAAATAATACTGAATATGTCAGAGGGAGAGCGAGAGACAGACAGACTCAGAGACACAGAGAGTTGTAGCTTAATAGAATATACTGGTGGAGAAGGCAATGGCAACTCACTCCAGTACTCTTGCCTGGAAAATCCCATGAATGGAGGAGCCTGGTAGGCTGCAGTCCATGGGGTCGCTGAGCGACTTCACTTTCACTTTTTACTTTCACGCATTGGAGAAGGAAATGGCAACCCACTCCAGTGTTCTTGCCTGGAGAATCCCAGGGACAGTGGAGCCTGGAGGGCTGCTGTCTAGGGGGTCAGAGTCAGACACGACTGAAGCGACTTAGCAGCAGAGCATAACTGGAATGTCACTTCTGAAAAGAAAGTTACATATGTGGAGATGGATTTCCCAGAGAAGCACTTTACGCCACACTCTGCAAAGTATTTATCTGTTAGTGGTTAAATGGCCACAGTGATGGTGATCTGTTGGAGCTTTAGAGTCCCTAGAGGAACTATCAAGCCTGACTGACAAGCTTAGGGGAAAAAATTGTGAGAAATAGAATTGAGCCTGTGAGATCTCTACTTGATAAACTTCCCAAAGCTGAAAGTCCATGAAAAAAAAAAAAATGAAATTACTTTTGATTATTGATTGTAGATGCCAAATAATCCCAGAATTCCTAAATTTTTACCATTCTGTTAAATAGATAATGGCCTGATGAACACTTAACTTTCTGCTTCTCAAAATACTTATAGTTATTTAAGAAATAATAAAAAATCTGCCAAAAGCCACATAAAATGTTACCAATGTAAAATGACCAAGTCACTACTTATTAAGACATGACATAATAAGTTGTTTTAAAACAATGATGGTAGATGAAAAATAAAAACACAAAGCCAAGGTTTCTGGAAGAATAGAAAGCAAAGTTAAGTTAGGATTGATGCTGCCAATCTTTACATATCAGGATGGAAATTATGACCTGACACTTTATCCTAAGCTTTGCCATCAGATCTACCCAGAGATAGGTTACCCTCCCTCGTGTGAGACCTCGTCACTCTGCAACTCAGAGAGCGCTACATTAAATTCAGCAGCTCAATGGAAAGAAAAGGAAAATTCTCACAATACCAAATCATACAGAACTTCACTAGGGAAAAGAAAGTGAAACAAGTTCAGGATAAGGCAAAGAGCTCAGGGAACATAGTTAAGAAGAGTTTCATCTATAAATAAAAGCAGAAATGCTACATTGCTCCAGTTTATTTTTGAAGAAACTATCCTTTGAAGATTGTCCATACAGCACTACCTAGGTTTGACTCCTAACAGATTCACAGAGCATTCTTTGGCACTTGTTCTATTTTCTGTTTAATGCTGAATTTCAAGCTGCTGGATAACCTAGAGGAGTGTATTGCCATGGATACAGTGAGGTGTGATTGTTAAAATAGACTTGGCATGTTTATTTTTCCAAGTATTCATTTTGAACACTTGTTTACAGTTCTTTTATATTTTAAATTTGCTCATAGAATACCATTTTGGCTCTCTGTTTTCCTTTGGTTTTACCACTTACACAGAAGCAGAGGCTAATCTATTACAACTGATATTGCCACACTCAAAATGGATGTTTAAGTACTACCCCTGACATTAGCCACTGTCATTGTTAAAAGACTCTCATCTCAGTTTAAATTAACGTTGACCTTAGATTTAATAAGGACATTGACAATTACTGTCAAAGCAGCTATATCACATCAAGGAAAGGTATGCATCATGAAACACATTAAAGTATTTTAATACATTAAGTATTTTAATACTTTTTATTATTATGTTATAATAGTGCACTAATTATACAAATGTAGACCTCTGTAGTAAGATGATAGTCTTAGGTATGTTTAAAATTCTTTGGAAAATATAGCCTCAAGGTAGCATCCTCGAAATTCCCCAGGCCTGGTACAAGTGCTGAAATATTAGATGAACAGGTGCTTAATAACAAAGGACAGTAATCTTGTTAAAATTTTTCACCAAAATATTTTCAAAATTGTTTTTTTTTTTGTCAAATTAATCTTAACAGAGGCTGAACCTCTGTCTTCAGTTTCTTGTGTAATATGTGAAAAATCAAAGCACATGGTAAAAGGTCAGTGTCAATCTCTTGAATGAAAGGATGTGTAAATGGCTATCTATGTGCCTGCTTGGCTGGATGACTGCAGCTTTTCTTTGTGTTTTAGGATCTTCTGTTTGAAATTATTATTGTATTGTATAAAATGAACAATGAAAACTCAGGAATTCTTCACTTCATCTATAGCAGTGATACTCAAATTTCAGAATGTAAAAGTTGTCTAGATTGACAGTTAAATTACCCATTTCTCAACTCTTCTTATAAGGATTAAGTATGTATAGGTTGGGACCTAAGAATCTGCATTTTAACATGTTCAAATTTGTACTAATGCAGGCTATCTGTGGATTACGTTTTGAGACATACTTTTATATAATATATAGTTTTGATCAGAACAGACCCAGTTTTTATAAACTCTTGAGCAAATATAGGTTAAGATGGTCATACTTCAGAGTAATACTAAGTAGATCTCTGAACCTCTGGCTGAAGTCTCACCAAACCAATAAATATTGCTGTAAACACAATAAAAATAAGAAATCTGAGTTGAACATTTGACAGGTGCAGGGTTTTGAGGTCTTAGTATAGCTCTTGATTCAGTTACCTGGGTTAAGGTCTTCACTGTCACCTTTAGAAGCTGAATCTTCTTAAATGCATTACTTAACCTCTCTCTTCTATAGGAGTTTCATTTGTACAAGTGGAAAAAACTAGCATTCTTTTTTAAACTAACATAAAGCATTTAAAAGGATAGCCGACACTTTATAAGCTCTTAATCAGTAACATTTTCTCCTCAAAAATCAGTGTTCTTCTCTTTCATTTTCCTAGTATCTTTGGAATGCTGTCATGAGAAATTCATAGAAAATGCAAATCTTAGTAGGATGTTAGGATCAAATAACAAGCCCTCTTCATTTTATAAACAAAATAAAATCAACTAGAGAGCTTGGGAAATGGCAACCCACTCCAGTGTTCTTGCCTGGAGAATCCCAGGGACAGGGGAGCCTGGTGGGCTGCGGTCTATGGGATCACACAGAGTCAGATATGACTGAAGTGACTTAGCAGCAGCAGCAGCAGCAGCAGAGAGCTTGGGAGCTTTGTCAAGATCACNTGGCAACCCACTCCAGTGTTCTTGCCTGGAGAATCCCAGGGACAGGGGAGCCTGGTGGGCTGCGGTCTATGGGATCACACAGAGTCAGATATGACTGAAGTGACTTAGCAGCAGCAGCAGCAGCAGCAGAGAGCTTGGGAGCTTTGTCAAGATCACACAGCTAGCCTGAGAGAAATGGGACTAAAGCTCTAGACTTTTTATCAATTCCTCTTTTATGTATATTTTTCAGAATACTTTTGTCAATTGTACAGAGTACGTGGGCTCAACCTGAGAGCTATACGATTTTATTTTCTCCCCTTGGGATGAGGGGGATGATGATAGAATCCACGTATTCATTGTTTGAGGGTTTTCGTTTGTTTTCATATTTTATTTTATTTTTAATTTTTGTTGGAGTATAGTTGCCATGTTGTATTATTTTCAGGTGTACAGTAAAGTGAATCAGTTTTACGTAGACATATATCAGCTCTTTTTTAAGATTCTTTTCCTGTATAGGTCATCACAGACTATTAAGTAGAGTTTCCTGTGCTATACAGTAGGTCTTTGTTCGCCATTTTATATATAGTAATGTGAATATGTCAATCCCAGTCTCCCATCCTCTAGTAACTGTAAGTTTGTTTTTTACATATGTTAGTCCTGTTTTGTAAGTAAGTTCGTTTGTACTTTCTTTAAGATTCCACATGTAAGCAATATCATATATTTGGTTTTCAATGTCTGACTTACTTTAACTTGTATGAAAATCTCTAGGTCTATCCATGTTGCTGCAAATGGCATTACTGTGTTCTTTTCAATGACTGAGAAATATTGCATTGTACATATGTACCATATCTTCATTCCTCCATCGGTGGACATTTAGGTTGCTTCCATGTCCTGGCTATTGTAAATAGTGCTGCAGGGAGCACTATTTACATTTGGTGGTACCTTTTTGAATCACGATTTTTTCTAGGTATATGTCTAGGACTGGGATTGCTATGTATGATAGTTCTATTTTTAGGTTTTTTAAGGAATCTCCATACCCTTCTCCATAACAGTTGCAGCAATTTACATTCCCACCCACAGTGTAGGAGGATTCCCTTTTGTCCACACTTTCCCTATCATTTGTTATTTGTAGATTGTTTTTGATGATGTCCATTCTAAAGTGTATAGTGATACTTCATTTTAGTTTGATTTGTGTTTCTCTAAAAATGGGTGATGTTGAGCCTCATATGCTTCTTGGCCATCTGCATGTCTTCTTTGGAGAAATGCCTATTTAGATCTTCCAGCTATTTTTTGATTGGGTTATTTGTTTTTTAATATTGGGCTGCATGAGCTGTTTGTATTTTTTGGAGATTAATCCCTTGTTAGTTGCTTTGCTTGTAAATATTTTCTCCCAATCAAGAGGGCTGATGTTTTGTTTGTGGCTTCCTTTGCTGTGCAAAAGTCATTGAGTTTTTAAGGACATGGAAGCTAAAAATCTCTATTTTCCAGAACCAGAAGCCAACATCTCTATTTTCTTCAATGAACAGATATCATTTATTGTGCACATATTTACTAGGTGAAAAATAATTCATAGGGCATACTTTAGCCACTTTACCAAGGACAAAAATATACTTGTCTGTTTCCTTGATTGGAATGATGGTACAGTACAAAAATAATTGACCTAAAATATTCTCATGAGTAAAAATGAATGACTATACAGTGTCCATCATGTAAGTAAAGTACAGAATAACAATTTTATTTTTGTTGTTCTGTATTATTTCTATCATTGATTATTTTAAAATCACTGAAATCAAATGTGTGTCATTGATTATCAATGGAAAGGGGAGCCCTGGACAGAGAGCACTTGAGTAAGGGAACCCAGGAGAATCACTCTGCCAGCTGGCTTGCAGTCTCAGGTTTTATGGCAATGGGGTTAGTTTCCAGGTTGGCTCTGGCCAGTCACATTGCTTGGACCATATGCAATCTGACTGAGGATCCTTCCTCTCTCATACAAGATGGATTCTAGCACAAAGGTATCTGGTAGTTAGAAGGAAAGTAGTTAGAAGGATATATTATGGACTGGAATGTCTTCCCTCCTTTTAGCCCATCACAAATTCATCTAGCTGGCTATAGCTTGTTAGTTCTCTGCTCCTTATTGGGACCTCCTGTTGTGAAATAACTCACAATTGTGCCTCCCCAGGGCAAGTGGTTTCAGACAATGGTTCCTTAATATGCTGTTAATATTATTTGATTGAAACAAATACAGAGTTTATCTTTAACCAATAATTAACAGGATAGTATTAATATTAAAATTAAATCTCTGTACTTTTCAACATGACTATTTCTCCTTTTTAAAATTTAATAATGACATTCTAAAGTTTATATTGAAAAGTGAAAGACCAGTAATAAAAAACAGAAGATTAATAGAGAAAGCAAAAGAAAAGCATATAACTGACACTACTGAGTTTCAAGTCTTACTATAAAGCTGCATGAAGCTGCAGTGATCAAGATATGATGGTATTACCAAAAATATACACAAATAATTAATGGGACAAAATAGAGAGCCCAGAAGTAGATCCATATAAATAAAAGCAGCTGATCTTTGAGATAGAAAGTGAAAGTGAAATTGAAGTCACTCAGTTGTGTCCAACTCTTTGCAACCCCGTGTAGCCCACCAGGCTCCTCCATCCATGGGATTCTCCAGGCAAGAATACTGGAGTGGGTTGTCATTTCCTTCTCCAGGGGATCTTCCCGGCCCAGGGATCGAACCCAGGTCTCCTGCATTGCAGGCAGACACTTTAACCTCTGAGCCACCAGGGAAGATTTTTGACATAGGGGCATAGGCAATTAAATGGAGAAAGGATATTCTTTTTAATAAATGACTGGAACAACTGGATATCCATATGCAAAAATAAGTGTCTTACACATTTCACAGGATTAGCTCAGAATGTATTATAAAAATCAAGGCAAATGCAAAATGTGAATCTTCTAGGATATAAAATGAGATAGCATTTAGGTGGCCTTGAGTTTGCTGCTGATTTTTGTTTTGTTTTGTTTTGTTTTGGCTGTACTGGGTTTTCCTTGATGTATGGGCTTTTCTCTAGCTGTGGTGAGTGAGAACTATTCTCTAATTGCAGCACATGGGCTTCCTACTGCAGTGGCTTCTCTTGCTGCAGAGCACAGGTTCCTGGGTGCCTGGGCTTCAACAGTTGCAGGATGTGGGCCCAGTGGTTGTGGCTCTTGGGACTCCAGAACTAGGATTAATAGTTGTGGTACATGGGCTTAGTTGCCCTGTGACATGTGGAATCTTCCCAGAATAGGGATTGAACCTGTGTCTCCTGCATAGGCAGGTGCATTTGTTACCACTGAGCCACCAAGATGACCCTGCTGATGATTTTTTATTAATAGATTTAGTACCAAAAGCACTGTCCAAGTGGGAAAAATAATTTGATCTTAATTAGTACTAAAATATTACTTTGCAACAGGCTTTATTAAAATAATGAAAAGATAAGTCACAGACTTGGAGAAAACATTTGGAAATATATGTATACGTATGTGTGTGTGTGTGTGATAGGAGTTGTATCTAAAATATATAAAGAGTTCTTATAACTCAATAATAAGAAAAGAAACAACCCAGTTAAAATGTGGGTAAAAGCTATTAAAAGAAACCATATCAAAGAAGATTATATGTGGGAAATAAGCATATTAAAATGATGTTCAATATCACATTTCATTAGGTAATAGCATATTAAAATAACAATGTGGTGACATTGTAAACTTACTAGAATGTCTTAAATCCAACACCAAATGCTAGTGAGAATATGAAGCAAAGGTAAACATTCTCTTTGGAAGACAGCTTGGCAGTTTCTTACAAAACTAAACATGTTTTTACCATAGAGTACAGTAATTGCATTTTTAGTATTTTCCAAAGGAACTGAAAATGTATGTCCACAAGAAGAATGTTTATAGAAGCTTTATTCATAATTGCAAAACTTGGAAACAATCAAGATGTACTTCAGTCACTGAATTGATAAACAAATGTGGTACATCCATACAATGGAAAGCTATTTAGAACTAAAAGAAAATGAGTTATCAAGCCATTAAAAAGAGCATAGGGAAAATTTAAATGTGTAGGACTAAGTGAAAGAATCCCGTATGAAAAAGATGCATTCTGTGATTTGAACTATGTCGCATTCTGGAAAACACAAAACTATAGAGTCATGGAAAAAAAAAAAAAAAAGAAACAGTGATTGCCAAGGGTTTGGGAGAAGGAGAAGGCACTGGGAATTTTTTGGACAGTAAAACTATTCTGCATGATATTTAAATGGTGAGTGTGTCCTCATAGGTTTATCCATACCTTTAGAGTGTACAACACAGAGTGAACCCTAATGAAAACTATGACTGCTAGTTAGTAATAATGTATCATATAATGTAACACTTGCTCCTCTATTGTAAGATATGTTCCACATTGAGGAACCAATGTTAATAATAGGGGAAACTGAGGGAGAGGTGGAGTAAGGGAGTATATATGAACTCTTTGTACTTTTCACTCATTTTTCCACAAACTTAAAATTGCTCTAAAGTAACTAAGAAAATAAACAGCAAAAAGGTAATATAAGACCCATTTTATCCATTATAAAGAAAAGCAAACCAAAAAATTTGAATCATAAATTACCCTTTTATTAAATTTATTTATCATTAAAATTAAAGCAGAAAAATATTATAGAAACCATTCTAAACCAACAAAATATTATTCCCAGAACCTCTTGAAAACTACAGAAAAGAATTTTAGAAAAATTGAGAAGACCATATACACAAATGCATACAAACTAAGTATAATAACATTGAACTGTTATACATTTGGGGAATTTTTACACTTTATTCAGATAGAAAATATTTAATATATTCTTAACATCAGTAGAAAAGTTTGAAAGGATTAGTATAATTAACCAAGCTTACTCAGTGTTGCTGCTGCTGCTGCTGCTAAGTCGCTTCAGTCGTGTCCAACTCTGTGCGACCCCATAGATGGCAGCCCATCAGGCTCCAGCGTCCCTGGGATTCTCCAGGCAAGAACACTGGAGTGGGTTGCCATTTCCTTCTTCAATGCATGAAAGTGAAAAGTGAAAGTGAAGTTGCTCAGTCGTGTCCGACTCTTAGTGACCTCATGGACTGCAGCCTACCTGGCTCCTCTGTCCATGGGATTTTCCACGCAAGAGTACTGGAGTGGGGTGCCATTGGCTTACTCAGTGTTAGAAACTTAAAATTCACCATGCCTCCAAAGACCTGACTAAAGTGAGATATGGGGTTTTTTTTTTTTCTTAATTAAAAATCTATTTTTATAAAAAGCAAATTTTTAAGCCATTGCTAGTCTTAGTGAAGTTGAATTAATGAAGATTTATCTTGCTCTGGGCAAACAAAATATATCTTTATTTCTAGGATAAGATTCGCATTGGATATGATCCATCCAAAAATGCCAGTAAAAGTAACTTCTAAAAACGTTCTTTCCTCATCTATGTTTTTATTTAAAACTAACTTCTTTGCATTTAAAGTTCACCATTTTCATTCCAGTTCTTTGGAAATCCAAGATGTTAGTTTCCTCTGGTTTATATTTTTTGAATTCTGGTCCATGTAGGCTCTCTACTAGCTTCAGTATTTTGGTGGGTTGAATGTTTGTTGACCTGAGGGTCATGTTGATGTGGTTTTATTTCTTTACAGACAAATATGTAGCACAATTATAATGCCTTTAGAGCAGAAAGTAAACAATGTATATCTAGTTCACTGCTTTTATTGTTTGAAAATATAGCTCAACTGGCTTTGAACTCATTAATTTTCTGTGCCTCTTCAGTGAAATGGTGTCTCATATAACACCTGAACAAGAGTGAATTATTTTACTTCAGAAGATGCAGGGAAAGAGTTATGCACTATTGAACTTTTAATATAAACCAACTGCTCCTTGAAATGCTTAATGATTACAGAGAAGACCTATAGGGAGCTTCCAGACTCAATCTCTCCTAGAAGAATAAATAAAAAAGACAGGTAATTAAAAGCAAATTCAGTTAGTGTTTTCACTGTTCAGTATGTGTGCTCACTAAGGGTTAGCAGGTCAGAAGTAGGAATGCAGAATACTAAACTGATGGTAGACTTCAGGATAATAAATCTATGCTGTGCTTTTCATTGTGAAAATCAGCAATGAAAAGTCTCTAACTTTAACTGACAGTCCAATACCATTTTTTTTTTAAATAGATGTGAATTAAAATGATGTGGAACTGGGTGACAATGAGTATGTTTGTATGTTAAGTTGCTTTTTATTTGCACAACATAGGCCATATATATATATATATATATATATATATATATATAGAAAACATCTAACATTATACATATAATGTTAGATATTTCCTAGGGGCAAATTTCAAAGATTAGCTTTCTTCTTTTTCATTTTTTTCCTGTAATTATATCTACTGGGAATTTAAAATTTAAACTTGCAGACTATAAATGAAAAACTGAACTAGAAGCTTTATTTGTAATTCTCCATTCCAGACTGGAAGCTTGAGAAAATAAACATTTTGCTTTCTGAAAATATTTATATAGCAAAATGTCCTTTGTATTACCTGTCAGAATTTCACATTCCAGTAGTTTAATAAAACAGCTAATTTATTTCTAATTATGCAAATCCCTTTCCACATACTGTAGTTTTGATAAATACATACAGCAGGTTGTAACACATGATTTTTTTTTTTCAACTGAACAGATGCTAAGATCACAAAACTTGCCAATACTAAAATATTTGGGAAAAACATGGACTTTGCTAACTGAGTCTGCAACAAAGACTGTTCCAAAGCTGAAAGGCCCATGTATACCAAAATGTTTAAGAATATTAGAACATATTTAAGAAGATAAAGTTTGATGTATTCTGAGATTTCCTTCCTAGACAATACCTCTGAGAATGTTGTTACATACACTCAATTTTAAGTGAGGAGTAAATAAATGTAACAACTATACTATAATGATTCAGGAATGGCACAAGCTGTGAAGAGGAGAATTGAGTTATAAAAAGTGAAAAGGAAACTTTACAACATTTACAAATCTACTTGCTGGTAGAAACAGCTTCTATTTTTATTTTCCTTTTGCCATTTTCAGATGGTAATGCCTTTTGAATATTATGAATATTTTGCAGATAGTAAAAAAAAAATTACTAAAATTTAATGCAAGACCGTATTCTAGCTACATAAGGAAATGATCTATGCTTTAATTTAGTTTTCACTACTCACTGTTCACATATGTGCAGACTTGGAGGCTGCTTTTTCTCAGTATAAATATTTGGAGGACAGTAGTATCAAACCAGACTGCACTATCACCTGAAAATCCTTTTAAGCCCCCAACTGTGGTTGATTTTCTATTCCAAATAATTTTCCAATCCCATTAAATGCTATCTAATCCTCTCACTTTCAGATGATCATTCTTCTCATTTCAGAGAGAAAATAAAATGCATTAAATAGGAACTAGATAAAATTCCTCTAAAAAACAAAAGAGAGTAGGAGAAGGAAAGAAGGGAAAGGGAAGAAGAGAGATGGAGAAAAGGAAAGAGGAAAAAAAGAAAAGTAAAAGAAAATGTAAATGGATAACAGTTTCTCCCACAACCAAAATCTAATTTCCTCATCTCTCCCAGATTCTATGCTCTTTTGTCTTTCTAGGGATTTCTTTAACCACAGGCTCTCATCTTTACCTACTTCTCTTCTGGATTTATCCATAAGTATTTGAAAATATGCTGTAGTGTTAAGCACTAAATAAACTCTGTTCCCCCTCTAGGTAAGTACCCCCCGCCCCACTCCTCACCTCAGGCACCTTTTGGTAACCTACCAATGCTCCCTCCTTCATTTTATGTCTATAAAAGGACATTATAATTTACTATACTGGCCATGTTTCCCAAACTTCAGTTTGTATTCCTTATATGTCTCTCCTAAGTCTTTATCTTTTCTAATGTTACAAATTTCCTCCTTGGCTGTCTCACTGACCTCCATGGCTTCAATTTTCATCCATCTTCTAACTCTTCCCTGTGGCGCAGAGGTTAAAGCGTCTGCCTGCAGTGCAGGAGACCCGGGTTCGATCCCTGGGTCGGGAAGATCCCCTGGAGAAGGAAATGGCAACCCACTCCAGTATTCTTGCCTGGAGAATCCCATGGACAGAGTACCCTGGTAGGCTACAGTCCATGGGGTAGCAAAGAGTCGGACACGACTAAGCAACTTCACTTCACTTCACTTCACTTCACTTCTAACTCTTCCAAAACCTCCCTTTGCATTGTAGCTTCTCCTAGACTTTGGAATGGAATTTTGAACAAAACAGTAGACACAACTGCTTGGATATAAGACAGGAAACTCACACTCAACATATTCACAACTGAAATCTGCAGCTTTCTTCCCCAGGCCCATTCTCCTCTGCCTCCTAGCTTAATACAGAGTCTTGCAAAAATCTGCCCTGCTATTATTGCTGATAGAATACCCAGTCACTGATTTAGGAAAAACAAACAAACATGTAATATTTGATCAGTGTGATACTCTCTCTTTTCTGGTGTTCTATCAATTTAATTACTTAATTATTATTATTTTTAATTATCTCATTTTGGCTAAAATGAAAGAAACTTTCATTAGTCTTGTGGTGGAATAAACATAATTTTCCAATGTTAGTAGAGCTAATGTTTAGTTGACCTGTCGTCTTTTTTCTTTAAATCTTATACCAATAATGGAATACTTCTGATATTTTTTGTAAAGAAACTCTCATAGCAGTACAAATCATGCTGTTTATATGTATAATTCCACTCATTATTCTATAAACCAATAAATGTAGTTTAATTTTGATCATGCATCATTTCATACACATGTAACCTGCATGTAAATATGAACGAAATAGCATTAATATCCATGAATCCATCCTAAAACTATTATCCGCAGTACTGTTTTATCATCTCTGAAATGTCTGTCCTTTTGCCTAATCTTATATTGGCTATTTGTATTCCTTTACTTATCAGTTTATTACATTGATTCTAAATACTACATTTTCATCAATTATTTTCATGGCTTATTATTTCTGCCAGTTTTTTCCTTGTCTTCTAACTTTTTACAAGATGTTTCTAGTAAACATAACTTTTATTCACTGAATATTAATATTGCTTTAAATTATTTTTTATTCTATAGTAAAAAAGCAAAAAAAATATCTATCATCTCTCAGTTAATCAATTCTAGCTGATTAGTTTCCTTAACTCCTGACTCCTCTTGTATTAAAGGTGTATTTGTGATGATAATGTGTGGCAAGACTGACTTGTGTTCTGTAAAAGTCTAGTTAGTTGATTGAAGCAAATTTCTATTTATTATGTTCCATTATTTTTTGTAAGGGTCTTGATGTCCCATAACAATTGAAAAGGGAATCAAATGTGGGATACAGCATCAAAGAAAAGCTGGGAAATAGATAAGTAACCCCCTCAAAAAAAAAGTGAAAGAATGATTAATAGAAACACTGCTGTATTCTTGGTTATAGAAAGACCAGAATATTGATGTGAACTAGTAAACAACTTATTTTTATATTTGGTAGGGATTAAATAGTCTGTACTTGGATGACCCTTTGTGGTGAATTTGCACAGATACATACATGTAAAACTTTATTAAAATTTATTGAATTTTGATTTAACAGTAGTAGCCTCCATGGGCTTCCCTGGTGGCTCAGATGGTAAAGAATCTGCCTGCAATGTGGAAGACCTGGGTTTGATCCCTGGGTTGGGAAGATGCCCTGGAGAAAGGCATGGCAAACCACACCAGTATGCTTGCCTGGATAATCCCATAGCCTGGAATCAAAAAGAGTCAGATACGACTGAGCAACTAACACAAACACATACACACATTGTTTTGAGTATTTAAAACAATACTCAACTGAGCAACTAAGCACAACCATCATATATCTTGCAATTTATCTTACCTGATTTATAATAAGAACCTAAATAAGACATTATATTTTGCATNATCAAAAAGAGTCAGATACGACTGAGCAACTAACACAAACACATACACACATTGTTTTGAGTATTTAAAACAATACTCAACTGAGCAACTAAGCACAACCATCATATATCTTGCAATTTATCTTATCTGATTTATAATAAGAACCTAAATAAGACATTATATTTTGCATGAGACATGCTAAGGTATATTCCCTGAAATAAGATGTAATCACTATTGCTGTGTTAACAATATAATCATATAAATTGTTCAATCAGATTTATAGAAGAGATTGCACTAAAGAATATTCGCAGTACTGATTCTCCTCTAAGTTATGATATCTTTCAAAATTTCCAACAAGCGATCTTGCTATCTCAAAGTGAACAATTACAAAAATTAATAAAGCATTTCCTCAAAAGCAATCATGATTAAAATTATTCATTGATTTTTTGCCATACTTCAACTCTTTGAAGTCTGTTGTAATGTATTTCAGGGGGAAAATCACATAATCTCTCCAATTGTGAAGAGTCCAAAATTTTTCATCAATACCCATGCCTGGAGTGAGTAATTATTTTCTCTCCATATATGTTTTGTTTCAAATATGAAATATAGCTACTATTTTTGGCTTCACTTTCATAAACATAGATGGAAAGACTATAAGAAATGTTTGGAGTTTTTCACTAAGCATATTTTGCATGTGTCTGAATAAACTTGAGAAAAATTACCACAAAATTATGTATCTATATGACAAAAATAATTCCCAAAATTAAAATTAAGATGATGCCCAGTATATTAATGTTAATGTACTTATGAGACTGCTTGAACTTTGCATATTCCTCATTTGATGAGGCCATGGTTATTTGATTAGTTTTTAAAAATTTATTTGAACTTATCATTTTAATTGGCCCAGATGGTAAAGAATCTGCCTGTGATGCAGGAGACCTGGGTTCAAACCCTGGGTTGGGAAGATTCCCTAGAGAAAGACATGCCAACCCACTTCAGTATGCTTGCCTGGAGAATCCCATGGACAGAGGAGCCTAGTGGACTACAGTCCATGGAGTCACAAAGAGTCAGACATGCCTGAGCAACTAACACAAAGACATACACATTGTTTTGAGTATGTAGATATCACTGTTTAATTTTTATGCATTAATAAATTTTTGTGCATTAAAATTATTGAGTTGTGTGAATAATAAAACCAGTAACATATTTCATCATTATTAGTAATTTGGTATAAATTGTTAAAATGTCTTGGATAAATGTTTTGCTCTCTGTGCTTAGTTGCTCAGTCATAGCCGACTCTCTGCGACCTCATGGACTGTAGCCTGCCAGGTTTATCTGTCCATAAGGATTCTCCAGGAAAGACTACTGGAGTGGGTTACCATGCCCTCCTCAAGGGGAGCTTTCCAATCCTGGGATCAAACCCGGGTCTCCCACATTGCAGGTGGATTCTTTGCCATCTGAGCCAGCAGGGAAGCCCAAGAAAAGAATACTAGAGTGGTAGCCTATCCCTCAGGGAAGGCAATGGCACCCCACCCAAAAAAAAAAAAAAATGATATGACCATCGTATAGTTTCTTCCCTTTCTTTTTCTAATTGTTTTAAATTCAAAGGTAATTTGTTGGATAAGTTAATTTGATATTTTTATTATAAATGGGCACTTCCAAATTAATAATTCCTCAAAAAAAAAAAACTTCTATACAAACATAGCCTATCATGAACTGTTTATTTACCTGCTATTTTCTCCAACAGTGTTTGTCACATAAACTGTAAATAAATACCCTGTGCCATGATAGATCTGCCTGACAGTCTCAAAGAAAGATGAATGTGTTTCTAACAGTGAGAACACAGGAGAGGTATGAGCATATTTTCTTCTAAGTACCAAGTATAAAAGGTAAACATTTCTAAAACTACAATGGATCTGTATTATTTAGATTGAAATCAAGAAGAATGTTCTAACAATGAATTCCCAAATCTGATTGAAGATTTTAGAAAATAAAGATAATAGATATTGACACTATTCAGTTCAGTTCAGTTGCTTAGTCGTGTCCAGCTCTTTGCAACTCCATGGCCTGCAGCACACCAGGCTTCCCTGTTCATCACCAACTCCTGGAGCTTGCTCAAACTCATGTCCATTGAGTCGGTGATGCCACCCAACCATCTTATCCCTGCCATACCCTTCTCCTTCAGCATTCAATCTTTCCCTGNTTGACACTATTCAGTTCAGTTCAGTTGCTTAGTCGTGTCCAGCTCTTTGCAACTCCATGGCCTGCAGCACACCAGGCTTCCCTGTTCATCACCAACTCCTGGAGCTTGCTCAAACTCATGTCCATTGAGTCGGTGATGCCACCCAACCATCTTATCCCTGCCATACCCTTCTCCTTCAGCATTCAATCTTTCCCTGCAAAAGGGTCTTTTCCAATGAATCATTTCTTCACATCAGGTCCCCAAAGGATTGAGTTTCAGCTTCAGCATCAGTCCTCTCAATCAATATTCAGAGTGATTTCCTTTAGAATTGACTGGTTTGATATCCTTGCAGTCCAAGGGACTCTGAAGAATCTTCTCCAATACCACGGTTCAAAAGCATCAATTCTTTGGTGCTCAGCTTTCTTTAGGTTAAAATCATAGCTTGCCTAGATGGACCTTTGTTGGCAAAGTCTCTGTTTTTTAATATGCTAAGTTGGTCATAACTTTTCTTCCAAGGAGCAAGTGTCCTTTAATTTCATGGCCGCAATCACCATCTGTAGTGATTTTGGAGCCCCAAAATAAAGTCTGTCATCGTTTCCACTGTTTCCCCATCTATTTGTCATTTTACTGTTAGTGGAATAAAAAATAAGGCCAAGTATTGTTAAAAATGAACTTTTTTTTTTTTAAACCAGATATTTCAGATNATCACCATCTGTAGTGATTTTGGAGCCCCAAAATAAAGTCTGTCATCGTTTCCACTGTTTCCCCATCTATTTGTCATTTTACTGTTAGTGGAATAAAAAATAAGGCCAAGTATTGTTAAAAATGAACTTTTTTTTTTAAACCAGATATTTCAGATGTAGTCCCTAGACCTACTAACACATTCAAAATATCTGAATTTGTTGAAACTATATTGATAAGGTTTGAAGATTTCAGATATACCAGATACGCTATAAACATATTTTAAAAGTTTTTTCCTGTTTTGAAAATTTCCTAAAATTTTCCTGTTCTGTTTTTATTCCACTATGTTAAAAATTACTGTCTAAATTAATTCAAGAAGAAAATTGCCTGGAAGTTACAGTATTAATAACACAGTATTATCACAAAATACAGGATTCTCCTCCTTAAAATATAGTATTATATTTACTGTTAAATATAGCTTTACTTCAGCTGTCTCTCTCTGTTCTTCAACAAGTTTCTAGTAGAAATAACATATTCTCATTTCCTGATTATAAAATATTTCAACTCCTAACTCATTATGACATATCAAAAATGTTTTTTCTTTAATACTTGATGAAGAGCATTATCTTATGTACAGAAAAATTAATACATAATTATATATGAAGACAACAATTAACATTTTTTATAAGAAATTCAATGCATAAATAAAGGCTTAGGATATGTTTCTTTTTGGCAGGTGGATGTATACTTAAAATCTGAATTTGCCTTGTTAAAACTGTTAGTGCACCAGGTACTGAATATTTGAATCTTACACATCTGCATTTCATAATAGATATCGATTATAGTAAAAACTCTGCAGTTGTGGTGAAATAGTACAATATAAGTCTTTTAAACAGCAATATAAAAATGATGGAAATGAAGGACAATTTTTTTTCCTGTAGCTCTCAATTCATTATGCATGCATGTGTGTGTTTACATGTAGATACACACGGATAAAACCACACAGGAACATGCAAGATGTACATTAAAGGGTTTTATGGTATCAGGATAATAATAAAAATAGAAACATTTGCTTTGAAGTACTTAGTTAAGATATATCTTTTTAACAATTTTATAAGGTTATTTTAATTCAGCATATGAAAGAACATGAAATATTTAAAGTTAATAAATAAGTATTGAAGAATGAAAAAGATAGCATTTACTAATTTTAAGTTATGCATCTGAATTTGCATATTAACCTCCATATTTAGTAAATTACAGCAGGTATGTATTTATAAGTAGCATGTGTGACTGGGTCAATTATAAAGTCTTTCTTCTAGCTATTACAATGCTGAAAGCTGCCTGATGAGCCTTGGCAAGTCCATACTCACCATGGAGGAGAAGGGCAGTAGATTAATTGGAAGGAGGGCACAGTAGTTGATTTGTCCTAAAACTGTAGTTGTAGAGCCAACACTTTTTAAATAAAGTTACCAGGTTATTTGTACTGACTTTAGAATGCAAAGCATGATACAGTTCCAACTGGGGATCTGTAACATCTACCATCAGCATCACTCTTGTCTCTATGTAAAAGCCATCCATTTTGTAGCTTTTACAAAGTAGAGCCAGAGATTCTTCTCATTTTGATTAAAATTCTCTTTTTCTTAGTTCTCACACTTTTACCATTTCCTTCTCAGTTCAGTTCAGTTCAGTTCAGTTCAGTTGCTCAGTTGTGTCCACCTCTTTGTGACCCAATGAATCTCAGCACGCCAGGCCTCCCTGTCCATCAACAACTCCTGGAGTTCACCCAGACTCAGGTCCATCGAGTCAGTGATGCCATCCAGCCATCTCATCTTTGGTCGTCCCCTTCTCCTCCTGCCCCCAATCCCTCCCAGCATCAGAGTCTTTTCCAGTGAGTCAGCTCTTCACATGAGGTGGCCAAAGTACTGGAGTTTCAGCTTTAGCATCAGTCCTTCCAAAAAAATCCCAGGGCTATCTCCTTCAGAATGGACTGGTTGGATCTCCTTGCAGTCCAAGGGACTCTCAAGAGTCTTCTCCAACACCACACTTCAAAAACATCAATTCTTTGGCACTCAGCTTTCTTCACAGTCCAACCCTCACATCCATACATGACCACTGGAAAAACCATAGCCTTGACTAGACGGACCTTTGTTGTCAAAGTAGTGTCTCTGCTTTTCAACATGCTATCTAGGTTGGTCATAACTTTTCTTCCAAGGAGTAAGAGTCTTTTAATTTCATGGCTGCAGTCACCATCTGCAGTGATTTTGGAGCCCCCAAAATTAAAGTCTGACAGTGTTTCCACTGTTTCCCCAAC
>SJYX01004210.1:89261-136444 GCA_006410675.1 Oreotragus oreotragus | reverse complement strand
TGTCTCTGCTTTTCAACATGCTATCTAGGTTGGTCATAACTTTTCTTCCAAGGAGTAAGAGTCTTTTAATTTCATGGCTGCAGTCACCATCTGCAGTGATTTTGGAGCCCCCAAAATTAAAGTCTGACAGTTTCCACTGTTTCCCCATCTATTTCCCATGAAGTGATGGGACCAGATGCCATGATCTTCGTTTTCCGAATGTTGAGCTTTAAGCCAACTTTTTTACTCTCCTCCTTCACTTTCATCAAGAGGCTTTTTAGTTCCTTTTCACTTTCTGCCATAAGGGTGATGTCATCTGCATATCTGAGGTTACTGATATTTCTCCTGGCAATCTTGATTCCAGCTTGTGTTTCTTCCAGCCCAGCGTTTCTCATGATGTACTCTGCATAGAAGTTAAATAAGCAGGGTGACAATATACAGCCTTGACGTACTCCTTTTCCTATTTGGAACCAGTCTGTTGTTCCATGTCCAGTTCTAACTATTGCTTTCTGACCTGTATATAGGTTTCTCAAGAGGCAGGTCAGGTGGTCTGATATTCCTTCTAGATCCATCCATTTTCTTCTAGATGATCGTTCCTCATCCTAGTGGTAATATTTTGAATTGTTCTCTATTTACATCTCTAACACTTCAGAGTTTAGTTTGTAAAGTATTACAAACTTCAGTAATCATAATTATATTTATATTGCCAAAGCTATTTCAGTTTTTCAATTTAGATATTTTACAAATCTTTGAAACAGCAACTTCAAAATCTTTATTTTAAACTCAACAAGCGCTTGTTGATCAGTTTTATATTATTTCATTTAGTCTTCATATCAACTTTATGGCACAGACCTTGATCAACCACATTTCTCATAATTAATGTGGACCCTACTGCCCTGGATTCTAACTTCATCTGAAAATTTGTGAGTACTCATGTTCTGTTGTACTTATGTGACTTTATAATTGAAAATGGGATTCTAAGTTAACTGCTACACAAAAATAGCTACTCTGTTACTGGAATGCTTCTTTCTAGATAGTTTGCAAATAGCTCTTGCAAAAAATTGTTCTATTGCAAATGAATTGTTTACCCTGGGGCTATTTTAATTCCTAACACCAGTACTGTACTAATAACACTAAGCATTATGAGGGAGGCCTATGAGTTTCTAGGCCTCCCTCTGTTATTGTTCTGCTAGATTTTCCTACTTAATTATGATATGCTCACCATGCATGGAAATGTTTTCCTCTTGTATGTATGCACACATATCCACACACATGAAAGGACATGCATGTACATGTACACACACACACACACACACATGTTTTTTGATCAATATACAATAGAATGAACTGGATTAGAACCTGGCAGGTACTCAAAAATACATTCAAATTGTTTTTGAGAAAGT
The DNA here is from genome assembly GCA_006410675.1 of Oreotragus oreotragus. Lineage (NCBI taxonomy): Eukaryota > Metazoa > Chordata > Mammalia > Artiodactyla > Bovidae > Oreotragus > Oreotragus oreotragus. The sequence continues at coordinate 135,062 of SJYX01004210.1, read as the reverse complement.
AAGCGCTGGTGAAGAGACGGGTTGATAAACATTGTAATAAAATTTAGGTCAACATTTTGTTTAAAATGGAACACATTGCATAAAGTTGGAGCTTATATACAAGAGAGCCATAGTTAACCATATTCTAGATTTCTGACCAACTAAAATTTAGCTGGCATCTTGTAGGGGAAAAAAATTAAATAATTTATATAAACCTTACTGATTTCAAACCAGAGAAAAGGCATCATTTATTAAAGTGCTGGGAAATTGATAGTGATGATGGTGATAAGCAAATGGATAATAGTGTCGAATTTTGGAGGCCTTCCATCTACACTTTCTGCATGAGTAAAGAAAAAGGAAAACATCTGGCATACCAGATGGCTTATATTCGTGATGCCCAAGGGAAAAAAAAAAAAGTATGGAAGACAGAAAGACATGTTCCTACTGATACTAATAGTTTAGTTTTCAAATTATGCTAGAATCATTTTTTCTCTATAGGAGATAAATGTTCCTATGCATCAAAAAGACATTTTAAGAATGAACTCCTAAGGAAAGAAGCAGACTGAATTCAAATGTCTTTTTCTTGTAGAAAATTGCATCCCCAATGTCTAAGGTGCTTTACCAATTCTAACAGTGTTATTTTCCCCAGCTTCTGGCTTAGTCTTTACCCTGTAGGTGTTTCTTTCTGATTCAGAACATTTTTCATACCTGTTTCCCTTCACAATTGCAATGTTAGGGAAGGAAAGACTTAGGAGACCACATATGCAGCACCCTTGTGATTTTTTGGACATCAGCGTCAAAAGGACTATTATGGTGCTGCTTAATCTTCCTGTAAGTGACTTGTGGTTCCTAAGTATCAGCTCTTCCTGGAACACCATTTCTTAGTCCTGGGTTCCTTAGCTCTTCTTCATGACATCTTATAGCCCTCACGGAAGGGACACCTCTCCCCCTTCATCAGCTCTCTCCATGGAGATCTCAACAGAATCTCTGTTCATTTTCATTCTCCTTGAATAAAACTGGCAAGTGTTTTGAAGATGGGTGCATTGGGAATAGAAAGTTTACATTTAGTTGACTTGTTCCCAGGTTTCACAATCCTTTTGTTTTCTGTTGCTTATAAGAAGTTTGACAATTCCTTGAAAGTGTTTTCTTCTTGTTAATAATTATAGCTTAAAGGACTGTTCATGGTTTAGTAAATGAGAGTCACATATACCAAATGTTCGATTATATAAATAAATTAATAGGATAACATGCTAGGTGTTTTGAACTGAGAAGAGAAAATGTGGTCATGTCATAAATCATATTTTTGAGTTAATAATTCTCTGACTTCCTTTGCCTTGTGAAAACATACGTATGTTAATTTAAATAGAATGAATTGTCAGTAATTGAAGCAGTTTTCACAATGCTATCAAAGGTCTTAAAGATAACAATGAAGTTTAAGACATTGAAAGAGGCAAGATAAAGATAAGTAACAAAATAAAGTAAAATAAAATCCATCTGCAGCACTGATTGGTACAAAGATGGTTAGTATTCAGTTTATTACACTTTTTAATTTGTCATATTAGTGTAAAGCTATTTTTAATGAAATGCTGGACTTCTAATGTAATAGATTTTTGCTTTTTTAAGTGAAGGTCCAAAAGTTTTTATAATTTGAATAAATTTTTATGAGAACAGACACACTATTTATTTGTGCAAAAGAAAGAGATAAATATTTACCAGACTTTAATTAGCTACAATGAATCACTTTAAAGAGTGACAGAATAGTTCAAGGCTTTTGTCTTTGACTTACCAATTAATTACCAATTTTATGTTGTCAATAAATACATTGACATTACGGAGTAACACAGAATTACAATGAGCATTGAAAGTCATTTAGTAACTTTTTAAATGTTTCAGTGTTAGCTTGTTATTTTAATTATTTAAGCTTAAATTATTTAAGATTTTAACAGATTAAGGCTGTACAGGTAGTATTGTTTAGTCAATAGTAACACATTTCATGATCCTATACTAAGCCTTACAGATATCTCTAAGGAATAGATACAATGACCTAACATAGACCAAAGTAAGTAGGTCAGTACAACTTCATTGCAGATGGGAATGTGATATCTTATAAGCTGTTCCTTGGTTATTTCTTTCTAGTATTTTTTCTATTTCAAGTTAGATTATATGATTTTTCTTGGGGGGGGCAGTAGTAATTATTATACTATACATTTTTTGCTTCCCAACCTATACTTCTGTTCCCTGAAAATAGTATAACCTTTTAAAGCAGGCTGAATAAAGGCCCCCAAAGACACACAAGTCCTAATCCACAGAATTAGGGGAAAATATTTTACAGATTTTGTTAAGATAATGGGGCTTTATCTGATTGGGCCCAGAATGTAATCATAAATCTTTAAAAAGAGAAGCAAAGAAAGATTTGAATATAGTAGAGAAGTCCATATACAGAAACAGGAGCATTGTCAGACAGCAAAGCTGACTCTGAGGATGGGGGAAGGAGCCCAAGCCAGGGAATACCAGTGAGGCCACTACAGGCTGGAAAAGGCAAGGAGACAGTCATCCCTAAAGACTCCAGGGAGAGTGCAGTCTTGTTAATATCTTCTTTTGGTCCAGTGAAATCTATTTAGACTTCTGACCTCTAGAACTGTAAGAGAATAAATGGTGTTGTTTAAGCCCATCAAGTTTGTGGTAATTTGTTACAGCAGCAATAGAAAGCTAATGAAGGGCTATCAACATGTGTTGTTGAAATTATCACTGGAAGTAATAAATTATATCATGTTTCTAAATAATACAAACGTCCTTGTCAGCTCAGATTGCCATTACAGCTGCCACTTGCATCTGAATAGTTCTGAGGCCTTGTCCTAAGGACCAAGCTCTACAAAAGCTTTCCTTCATTTTGTGTGTGTGTGTGTTAGTTGATCAGTTGTGTCTGACTCTCTGTGACTCTACGGGCTATAGTCCACCAGGCTTCCCTGTCTTTGGGATTCTCCAGGCAAGGATACTGGAGTGGTTGCCATTTCTTCTCCAACAGATATTCCAGACCCAGGGATCGAATTTTATCCCGTGAATCCCCTTCAGTTTAAACTGTCAGTGTTTCTGCTGGATAAATGTGTAGGCTCTTTATTGAGTGAAAATCCAGCAGCATCTTTAATGTTCTCTTTGCAGCACATTTTCTTATCTTCTGAAACTTGGAGAGGTTAAGAATTTTCCAAATCTTCAAGTTTCTGGTTCTTCCTTTGTTTAGCAATTCCCTTTCAATTAATTCCTCTCCTCTTACATTTTACTATATGCAGTTCAGGAAGAGTCAAGCCACTCCTTCAATATTTTGCTTAGAAATCTCCTAGCTAAATATCCAGTTTCGTTATTTGAAAGGTCTACCCTCCACAAAAAATGGTTAAACACAGTTTAGCCACATTTTTTTGCCATTTTATAACAAAGACTGCCTTTCTTTCAATTCCCAATAACATGCCCCTCCTTTCCATCCATCACTATGATGACCTTTAGTGTCCATTAACAAACGTTACTTATGTATTGTCTAAGAAGATAGACACTTTCCATTGAGCTCCCCTCTTTTCTTTCTGAGACCTCATCGAAATCCCCTTTACCTCCATATCACCACCAACAGTCCCTTCATAGCAATAAAAGATTTTTAGCTCTTCAAAATTCTTCCAGCATTTACCCATTATGCAGTTTCAAAGTTGCTTCCACACTTTCAACATTTGTTACAGTAGCACTCCTGTGTAGATATTAAAATCTTTCTCAGTCATCTCATGCTGTTGTAAAATAATGCCAGACACAGTCTGCCTTAATCAACATTTTTAAAATTTTTTATTCTTACACTTCTAAGGGTTAAAAAGTCCAAAATCAAGGTTCTTGCAGGATTCAGTTTCTGGTGAAAACTTTCGTCCCAGTTTGGAGAAAGACTTTCTCAGTGTGTCCAGTTATGGCAGAGAGAGTGTGTTCTGATGTCTTTTCCTCTTTTTATAAAGAAATTATTGTATTAGGTTCCATATTATCTCCTTTGTTTTATCTTAATTACCAACACCATGAGATCATAGAGAAAGCAAGGGAATTCCAGAAAAGCATTTACTTCTGCTTTTATGCTAAAACTTTTGACTGTGTGGATCACAACAAACTCCAGAAAATTCATAAGGAGATGGGAGTAACAAATAACCTTAATTGTCTCCTGAAGAACCTGCATGTGTGTCAAGAAGCAAGAGTTAGAATCAGATATAGAACAACTGACTGGTTCAAAATTGGGAAAGGAGTACATCAAGGCTGTATATTGTCGCCTCGCTTATTTAAGTTATATGCAGAGTACATTATGTGAAGTGCCACGCTGGATGAATCACAAGCTGGAATCAAGATTGCCGAAACATCAACAACTTTAGATGCAGATGATACCACTCTAGTGGTAGAAGGTGAAGAGGAACTAAAAGAGTCTCTTGATGAAGGTAGAAGAGGAGAGTGAAAAAGTTGGCTTGAAACTCATAATTAAAGGAACTAACATGGCATCCAATCCCATCACTTCATGGAAATAGGTGGGGAAAAAGTGAAAGCAATGACAGGTTTATTTTCTTGAGCTCCAAAATCACTGCAAATGGTGATTAAAAGATGCTTGCTGCTCATAAGGAAAGTTATGACAAACTTAGACAGCATATTAATAAACAGAGACATCAATTTGCTGACAAAGATCCACATAGTTGAGGCTATGCTTTTTCCAGTAGTCACGAACAAATGTGAGAGTTGAACTCTAAAGAAGACTGAACATGAAAGATTTGATGCTTTCAAATTATGGTGCTGGAGAAGACTCTTGAAAGTCCCTTGGACTGCAAGGAGGTCAAACCAGTCAATCCTAAAGGAGATCAATCCTGTATATTAATTGGAAGGACTGTTGCTGAAGCTGAAGCTTCAGTACTTTGACCACCTAATGTGAAAAGCTGACTCATTGGAAAAAGACCCTGACACTGGGTAAGATTAAAGGCCAAAAGATAAGGAGGTGGTAGAGAATGAGATGTTTAGATACATCACTGACTCAATGGACATGAATTTGTACAAACTTGTGGAGTGACCAGGTTTGGTGCTGTCTATGGGGTCACAAAGACACAGACATGATTTAGTAGTTGAACAACAACAATAACCTCCTTGTAGGGTCAATAACTCAATATAGTCATATGAGTGTGAGGGCTTATATATATATATATATATATATACATACACACACACACACACATATATATATATATATATATATATGTATATTTAGGGGTCATAATTTAATCCATAGCAAGCCTAAATTACATGTCAGANTACACATCTGGTGGAGAGAGGGGGGGAGGGGGGAGGAATCCACTGCCTTGCCTTTGCAGTTCCTGGAGGATGCCTGCTTCCTCGGCTTCTTTCTTGAATCACTTCAACCTCCCCTTCTATTGTCATGTACCATTCCCTGATTATCCCTTCATTTTCCTGACTCCTTCTTTACTTTACTCCTTCCTTACTTTGTGACTATTAGGCCTACCAGATAATATATGGTCATCTCCCCATCTCAAGATCCTTCATTGCACCTGTTGCCACATCAGGTAATATAGTCATGAGTTCTATGTATTAAGACACAGCTGTCCCTATGTTGTGCGCTCAGTTACTCAGTCATATCCAACTCTTTGAGACCCTATGGACTGTAGCCTGCCAGGCTCCTCTGTCCATGGGATTCTCCAGAGAAGAATACTAGAGTGGTTGCCATTTTCTTCTCCAAGGGATCTTCCCAGCCCAGGAATTGAACCTGCGTCTCCTGTGTCTCCTTCACTGAAGGCGGAGTCTTTACTGTTGTGTCACCTGGGAAGCCTGGCCATCACTGGGGGACCATTCTTCTGACCACCATAATAATGTGGCCAAATTTTTGGGAATAATGGAAATATTTTCCTAAACCATCCTAACCTCCCTTTGTAGAAACTAACTGAAATGAAAAACCTTTAGCAATATGTAATATGCAATCGGGAATATGTATCAATTGTACTTTTGATCAAATAAAATAAGAAGGAATAGGCTGGGAAGAGGATTCAGAGTCAAAACAGATTTCGTCATTTAGATAAAGAGCAGATTTGTTTCAAGGAATCAATAGAAAGATCTAGGCAGAATTCCCCTAACACAGCCTAAATTAGAAGAGCAGAGATGACAAGAAAGACTTTAGCCTGGGAGAGGAGGGAAATATCTGTCAACACATGGAATCTCATTTCTTGCTACAGGTCAGTATGTAGCCAGGCTTACACACTAAGAGAGGGAAACAGAGCACCTTGAATTGAAAGCTTCTCCCTAACTTGTAATTGACCTAATGCATCGAAAATTTTTCTACTATTTATTCATCTATTCATTCATACACTCAGTCAATGAGTATTATGAGTACTTTTACACCTATTACAGGTTCCTGGTGTTCAACAGTGAATAAAAGAAAAGTCCTTCCTCTTATAAAATTCACATTCTAGATAGAAGAGAAAATCAATTAGAAAACAAATTGTACAAGTATCAGCACTAACTTCTAAGAAGGAAATAATGTAAGATGAGGTAATAAGGAGGGGAAGAAGGGAATAGGGGATATTTGAGCATGAACATTTGAGCAGAGAACTAAGGGAGAAAGCTTAACTATCTGAATGGCTATTTAGATGGTAGGCAGAGAGGAGAGCAAGGACCAAAAGCATCTCCTTGGATAAAGACAGTCAGGAGCCAGTGTGACTGAAGAGGAGGAAGCAAGGGGTCTTTGGAGGACAGGGAAGTTGGAAAGATGGTCTAGGGTCTGATGTATAAGTCAGTTCTTCTGGAATTTAATTTGAGGCTATTGACACACAGAAATACAGAGATCTAATTTACATTTTAAATGGTAGACAGTAGCTTTACCAGCTACCTGGGAGGCATAAGAGCCAGTACAAATAATAAAGGTAATCTTTGTTAATGCAGTGAATAAATAGGGAAGATTTAATTAGAACTCCTCTTGAGCATAGCATTATGGAAAGGGTAAAGGAAGAAGTGATCCTGAGCTGCTGGAGTGAGTGTGGTCTCGTCTCCAGTTCTGTTCACCACTTGAAGGACTCTGTGCATCAGCAGTGAGCATCCCAAACAGTCCCAAAGGGATGAGTGATCACACTTGCACAGAATCAGTCTTCTCCATGGCAGTGATTCTCCATCTGCTGAAGAGGCTCTTCCCCAAAAGAAGAGAGAGAGAAAGACTTGAAAACAGGATACTGGAATTAGAAGCACCTGAATGTAGAAAACGAGCCAGTATCAAGGTGACCACAACAAATTCAGTAAAGAAGGCCTAGTGTCGAGATCCCTTCCTTGAGAGCTACTAATTCATGTGCTTCCTGGTCTTCCTTGAGCATCTGGATAAATAAACAGGAAACAGAAACAGACCCTTTCCAACAATTACGCTCAAAACTAGGAAAAAGACTCTGACAGTGTCCGGATATACAGCATCCGTACCAGGTATGAGAAACTGGCATTTATTTGTGTTGACCTTACAAATAAAGGTTGATCTCTTCTCTCTCGTAAATGAGTTGAAAGACAGAAAAGCACATAGATCTCATAACTTAATTTGCATCAAGAAAGAACAAAAATGAAACTCAGAAGTGGCATTTGAACATGGCTGAACTTAAGGGGGCATCTAACAACTCTCTGAGAATATGTGGATAGGTTCCCAAAACACATGTACAGAAATATTCAACTTGTATTTCAAATAGAAGACAATTGATTCTTATATGTAGACATCAATCATTGTGATAGTCACATATAAAGCAATAACCTCTTACTTGAAAAGTTCGTGAAAACTCTAAACTTCACTGAATTTTTCTAGAGCTGAACCAAAATTCAGAAAACGAAGATCATGGCATCCGGTCCCATCACTTCATGGGAAATAGATGGGGCAACAGTGGAAACAGTGTCAGACTTTATTTTTTGGGGCTCCAAAATCACNCCACCAACAGTGTAAGAGGGTTCCCTTTTCTCCACACCCTCTCCAGCATTTATTGCTTGCAGACTTTTGACCTAGCTATTTAAGAGACTTTTATTAGTTTAGTACAGCTCTAGAAATTTTAAATTATCCCAATCTTAAGAGATTATTTTAGATTATAATAATAGATTTTCTATTAAAAATATAATTATCTTTAATAGAGTAATCACATATGGCTTTCATAAATTTTTTTTAATAAAGGCATAGTATATTAATATTACTTTTATTGCAAAATAATATATTATGCTATCTTTAAAGTAGTATTATAGTAATAGTAGCTATAGTTCTCTTCCAATATCTCCGTTATTTAATAAAATGCTAAGAATTTTATTAAAATCTACTTTTAAAATACAAAACTATAAAACAATATAAAAAAGCTTAAAAGAACCAAAATAAAATAATGTACATTGTATATTTGAACACCATGCATTAATACCACATGCTATCACTTGCACATAACTATATGGTATTAAAGTAATATGCATGGTCTAATCTATTATAAGAATATGCATGATTTTAATCCATAGCTTCTAACCATTTTTCTGATTCAGAGGGGATCTAGTATCTTTAATATTGCATTATATAAATAGTATTATATATGAGGAAAAACCATATATGATGTTAGAAGTCTAAAGATCTCTGTTTGAAACATCTGATTAGCAAAATTACTTCCTCATTACCTTCTTTCAGAGGACATTTACATATGACTGACATGGAACAACAGACTGGTTCCAAATAGGAAAAGGAGTACATCAAGGCTGTATATTGTCACCTTGCTTATTTAACTTCTATGCAGAGTACATTATGAGAAATGCTGGGCTGGTAGAAGCACAAGCTGGAATCAAGATTGCCAGGAAAATATCAATAACCTCAGATATGCAGATGACACCACCCTTATGGCAGAAAGTGAAGAGGAACTAAAAAGCCTCTTGATGAAAGTGAAAGAGGAGAGTGAAAAAGTTGGCTTAAAGCTCAACATTCAGAAAACAAAGATCATGGCATCTGGTCCCATCACTTCATGGGAAATAGATGGGGAAACAGTGGAAACAGTGGCTGACTTTATATTTCTGGGCTCCNTTTAACTTATATGCAGAGTACATCATGAGAAATGCTGGGCTGGTAGAAGCACAAGCTGGAATCAAGATTGCCAGGAAAATATCAATAACCTCAGATATGCAGATGACACCACCCTTATGGCAGAAAGTGAAGAGGAACTAAAAAGCCTCTTGATGAAAGTGAAAGAGGAGAGTGAAAAAGTTGGCTTAAAGCTCAACATTCAGAAAACAAAGATCATGGCATCTGGTCCCATCACTTCATGGGAAATAGATGGGGAAACAGTGGAAACAGTGGCTGACTTTATATTTCTGGGCTCCAAAATCACTGCAGATGGTGATTGTAGCCATGAAATTAAAAGACGCTTACTCCTTGGAAGAAAAGTTATGACCAATCTAGATAGCATATTCAAAAACAGAGACATTACTTTGCCAACTAAAGTCCATCTAGTCAGGGCTATGTTTTTTCCTGTGGTCATGTATGGGTGTGAAAGTTGGACTGTGAATAAGGCTGAGTGCTGAAGAATTGATGCTTTTGAACTGTGGCGTTGGAGAAGACTCTTGAGAGTCCCTTGGTCTGCAAGGAGATCCAACCAGTCCATTCTGAAGAAGATCATCCCTGGGATTTCTTTGGAAGGAATGATGCTAAAGCTGAAACTCCAGTACTTTGACCACCTCATGCAAAGAGTTGACTCATTGGAAAAGACTCTGATGCTGGGAGGGATTGGGGGCAGGAGGAGAAGGGGATGACAGAGGATTAGATGGCTGGATGGCATCACTGATTTGATGAACGTGAATCTGAGTGAACTCCGGGAGTTGCTGATGGACAGGGAGGCCTGGCATGCTGTGATTCATGGGGTTGCAAAGAGTCGGACACGACTGAGCAACTCAACTGAACTGATTATTTCTTTTCTGCTACTTTTTATACAACCTCTCTCTGACTCTTTGTGACTCTATGTATTGTAGCCCACCAGGTTCCTCTGTCCATGGGATTCTCCAGGCAAGAATAGTGGAGTTCGTTGCCATGCCATCCTCCAGGGGATTTTCCCAAGCTAGCGATCGAACCCGTGTCTCTGATGTCTTCTGCATTGGTAAGCTAGTTCTAGAACCACCTGGGAAGCCCATAAAACCTCTACACCTTCAAAATTAGAATTAAAGTCTTCACACTTTGCTTCTAATAACAGCCCCCACACCTTCATGTTATAGACCAAATCTCTCTTGCATCTGCTTTTGTGTCGAGTTCCAAATGACAATGGGCTTTTGCTGTTGTTTAGTTGCTCAGTTGAGTCTGAATCTTTGTGACCTCATCAATGCCAGGTTTCTCCATCCATTGGATTCTCCAGGCAAGAATACTGGATTGGGTTGCCATTTCCTTTTCCAGGGAATCTTCCCGACCAAGAGAGAAAACCATCTCTTGCAAGTTGCAAGTCTCCTGCATTGCAGGTGGATTCTTTACCACTAAGCCACCAAGAAGCCCATGGGCTTTTAAGCATCCTCATTAACACATATTTAATACTCATTCATGCTATACAAGGCTTAATAGTGAAGAACAACAGCATTATACGTACTTCAGTTAGAATGCATAAAATTGTTTTTTCAGCCAGGTTATACAAGAGTACCGTTAAAAGCAATGATCCATAGGCTTAAGAACCATGCCAAAATCAGTGAACTGTTCAGTTCCATTCAGTTCAGTTCAGTTCAGTCGTGTCCGACGCTTTGTGACCCCATGAATTGCAGCATGCCAGGCCTCCCTGTCCATCACTAACTCCCAGAGTTCACTCAGACTCACGTCCATCGAGTCTGTGATGCCATCCAGCCATCTCATCCTCGGTCGTCCCCTTCTCCTCCTGCCCCCAATCCCTCCCAGCATCAGAGTCTTTTCCAGTGAGTCAACTCTTCGCATGAGGTGGCCAAAGTACTGGAGTTTCAGCTTTTAGCATCATTTCTTCCAAAGAAATCCCAGGGCTGATCTCCTTTAGAATGGACTGGTTGGATCTCCTTACAGACCAAGGGACTCTCAAGAGTCTTCTCCAACACCACACTCTAAAAGCATCCGTTCTTTGGTGTTCAGCCTTCTTCACAGTCCAACTCTCACATCCATACATGACTACTGGAAAATCCATAGCTTTGACTAGACGGACCTTTGTTGGCAAAGTAATGTCTCTGCTTTTGAATATGCTATCTAGGTTGGTCATAACTTTCCTTCCAAGGAGTAAGCATCTTTTAATTTCATGGCTACAATCACCATCTTCAGTGATTTTGGAGCCCCCAAAAATAAAGTCTGACACTGTTTCCACATCTATTTCCCATGAAGTGATGGGATCAGATGCCACGATCTTAGTTTTCTGAATGTTGAGCTTTAAGCCAACTTTTTCACTCCTCTTTCACTTTCATCAAGAGGATTTTTAATGTAGTGTGGCTTCTGTGTAATGCAATAGTTAAGATTTCTCTTCACTGTCCTAGTATTTTGTTTTCCTATTTATACACTATTTTAATAGTTGCAGCACCACTGGCCTTTCTGTAGAAATGATGGGAATCCAAATTTGAAGTTATTTTATTTTTACTGCTTGATGAAGAATCTCAGAGAAGGCAATGGCAGCCCATTCCAGTACTCTTGCCTGGAAAATCCCATGGATGGAGGAGCCTGGTACGCTGCTGTCCATGGGATCGCTATGAGTTGGGCACGACTGAGTGACTTCACTTTCACTTTTCACTTTCCTGCATTGGAGAAGGAAATGGCAACCCACTCCAGTGTTCTTGCCTGGAGAATCCCAGGGACGGGGGAGCCTGGTGGGCTTCCGTCTATGGGGTCACACAGAGTCGGACACTACTCAAGTGACTTAGCAGCAGCAGGTGAAAAATCTAGGTCTTTAAAACACCAGAAATAAAAATATGACTGTTAGTGCATTAACTTGAACTACTTTTTAATGTAGTTAAAGGTGATTATTTATTTGGAGCCTCAGTTAAGATAAACTTGATTTGTTTTAATAAGTCTTGGTGAATACTTTGTCTTGTTGTTGTCATTGTTTAGTCGTTAAGGCAAGTCTGACTCTTTTGTAAACCCATGGACTATAGCCCTCCAGGCTCTGCTGTCCATGGGATTTCCCAGGCAAGAATAGTGGGGTGAGTTGCCATTTCCTTCTCCAGGGGATCATCCTGACCCAGGGATCGAAACCGTGTCTCCTTCTTGGCAGGCAGATCCTTTACCACTTAGCCACCAAGACTGGTAAATAATTGGTATACTGTGTCTTATATACTTCTTACAGATCAAAAATTGTGCTGTATCACATTGCCACTGGCATCTGGTACAGTTTAGGAATAGATTCCAATATCTTTTGTATGTAGCCAGAGTCAAGGAAGCAGTTACTGATAAGCCCAGCAGGACTGCAAAGCATTTCATTTCTCACATGATTTTAACTTTTCCATCAGATCCCAATAGTAAACACACCCACACACGTGCACACGTACTTTCAAATTATATGCCATCATAGGGAAAATTAAACAAGCTAATTTCTCCTTCTTGTTTCTTCTTGTTTCTCCATTCTATAATTTACTTGTTACCTTCTTGACTCATCTAAGGCATTATAATATATTACTTCCAAAAAATCTAAAGAAATTTCTAAAATCTGTATTCCTCTTATATATTCTTATTTTTTGGAATCTGGGTGTTAGTGTTGACCACCGCCTCAACATTTGTTGTATGTTATCATTTATTCTCTCACATTCATAGTTTACTCAGAAACTGAAATATCCTTAATTCACTACTACCAAATTGTTGAGTACTAACACCCATATTCTTATGGATAAAAGATAATTTCAATAAAGATGCCAAATTTACTCTGCTGCTGATTTGGGCCCTTTATGTTTTTCTTTAAGTCTGCTTCAGATACTACCACAACAAAAGCAAGACAGATGAAAATTTTCAATGCTTCTTAGAAGACATAGTCTTTAAATGTGTACAGAAGTCACTATATTAGAACATACATGGTCTTTACCTTCTCTAGAATTCTTGAAAAATGATTTTTATTGCTTCTTCAACACTTATTGACTTCTCATTTGTATCTCTAGAATCACCTTTTCTTGGTCATATTTTAAAGACAAAACAGTTTTGTCTTTATGTGCTTCTTAAAGATTCTTCACTGAAATAGCACAATTAGCTCAGTGTAGTAGCTATTCTACTTATCCTCCTTACTCACAGAGAGGATAATGCGAAGGCTTAACCCCTATACTTTGACATTTTAGAACATGAGCCAGAATAAGAGATTTAGTGTACTGAAGCCGTGTGGTCATGGTTTCTTTCACTAGCGTGCAAACTGAGTATATGAGGAAGCCAGACAATTATTTCTATAGACATCTAAGATTGCTAACTTAGCAAGTGTGTTTCTAATCCAATATTGTTATAGTGTGTGTGTATGTGTATGTGTAAATTTAACAAGGCTTATAGTAATGGAAATGCTAGGCAGAAATACTTTACACTTTCATGCACCTCCCTCTAGGTACTAACTCATTTTACTAATCCCATTAAGTTAAGGCAACATTTGGATCATCTTCCAGAGCAAATTGATTAAAGAAAAAAAAAAAAAACTTTGATCCTTTTATATTTAGGATATATCTCATGCATATGTACTGTCTCACTTCGTGCTGTACTTTTGTAGAGCATGGGACCAACATCAGTATAACACTGACTGAAAACTTTAAAATAATCTACTCACTTTCTCATAGTGATTTCTCATGGATTTCATAACCTGCTTAGATCCCTTATAAATCCTTATCTCTTAAGGCTTCAAACTAGTCTTGATGTTAGCCCCCTCAGGCTCTGCTTTAAATCAGACCCAAAGCTACATTTTCCCATTCCTTATTGAAAATGAATATCCTGAAGCCATGGGAAGAAAAAGTCCTTTTTGTCTTTGATTCCTGAGTATGTCTTTAGTATCTCTAAAAGAGAAACAAAAGTTTAAAGAAAATCATGTCTACCCTGTGCTGAGTATTCCTTGACCCTAAGTGGGATTACAAATTATAATGTGCAGGTCGTTCTTATTCAGGACTACTCATCTTATCGTTTAAAAATCCTGTTCCATAAGGTGTCTGTACACAAAATACATAAAGAAATTGCACAACTCAACAACAACAAAACAAACAGCCTGATCAGAAAAAATCATTTTTCCAAAGAAGACTTGAAGACAGACAAGAGGCATCTGAAAATATGTTCAACATCGAATTACTAGGGAACTGAAGAACAACACCAAAATAAGACATTACCTCACCTATTAGAATAACCTAACAAAAACACAAGAAATAACAAATATGGTTGAGGATGTGGGGGGAAAGAAACACTCGTACACTGTCACTGGAAGTGTAAACTGGTGCAGCCACTAAGGAAAATGGTGTGGGAATTTCTCAAAAAATTAAGGAGAGAATGACAGCATGATTCAACTATCCCAATTCTGAGTATATATGTAAAGGATAGGAAAAAATCATTCAATAAAAATAAATGCACCTTTATGTTTATCACAGAAATGCTAACAATAGGCAAGATTTGAAAACCACTTAAGTGCATATTCTGGAGAAGGAAATGGCAACCCACTCTAGTACTCTTGCCTGGAGATTCCCATGGAGAGAAGAGCCTGGTAAGCTACAGTCCATGGGGTCGCAAAGAGTCGGACACAACTGAGCGACTTCACTTCACCGAACTCGACATGGAACAACAGACTGGTTCAAAATAGGAAAAAGGACTACGTCAATACTGTATATTGTCATCCTGCTTATTTAAATTATATGCAGAGTACATAATGAGAAACGCTGGGGTGGAAGAAGCAAAAGCTGGAAACAAGATTGCCAGGAGAAATATCAATAACCTCTGATATGCAGATGACACCACCCTTATGGCAGAAAGAGGAGAGGAACTAAAAAGCCTCTTGATGAAAGTGAAAGAGGAGAGTAAAAAAGTTGGCTTAAAGCTCAACATTCAGAAAACTAAGATCATGGCATCTGGTTCATGGGAAATAGATGGGGAAACAGTGTCAGACTTTATTTTTCGGGGCTCCAAAATCACTGCAGATGGTGATTGCAACCATGAAATTAAAAGACGCTTACTCCTTGGAAGGAAAGTTATGACCAACCTAGATAGCATATTGAAAAGCAGAGACATTACTTTGCCAACAAAGGTCCATCTAGTCAAAGCTATGGTTTTTCCAGTGGTCATGTATGGATGTGAGAGTTGGACTGTGAAGAAAGCTGAGTGCCGAAGAATTGATGCTTTTGAAGTGTGGTGTTGTAGAAGACTCTTGAGAGTCCCTTGGACTGCAAGGAGATCCAATCAGTCCATTCTAAAGGAGACAGTCCTGGGTATTCATTGGAAATACTGATGCTAAAGCTGAAACTCCAATACTTTGGCCACCTCATGTGAAGAGTTGACTCATTGGAAAAGACTCTGATGCTGGGAGGGTTTGGGGGCAGAAGGAGAAGGGGATGACAGAGGATGAGATGGCTGGATGGCATCACCCAATCAATGGACATGAGTTTGAGTGAACTCTGGGAGTTGGTGATGGACAGGGAGGCCTGGTGTGCTGCGGTTCATGGGGTCGCAAAGAGTTGGACATGACTGAGTGACTAAACTGAACTAAGTACATATCAACAGATGAATGAATAAAGAAGATGGAGAGTGCAATCTCACCCCACTCCGGTACTCTTGCCTGGAAAACCCCATGGATGGAGGAGCCTGGTAGGCTGCAGTCCATGGGGTTACTAAGAGTAGGACATGACTGAGCAACTTTGCTTTCACTTTTCAGTTTCATGCATTGGAGAAGGAAATGGCAACCCACTCAGTGTTCTTGCCTGGAGAATCCCAGGGACAGAGGAGCCTGGTGGGCTGCCATCTATGGGGTCACACAGAGTCGGACACAACTTAATAGACTTAGCAGCAGCAGCAGTATATATATATGGGCTTCCTAGGTGGATCAGTGGTAAAGAATCCACTCGCCAATGCAGAGGACACGGGTTCAGTCTCTCAGTTGAGAAGATGCCCTGTAGAAGTAAATGGCAACTCACTCCAGTAGTCTTGCCTGGGAAATTCTATGAATCGAAAAGCTTGGTGTGATACAGTTCATGGGGCTACAGAAGAGAGGGACATGACTTAGAAACTAAAAAGAACAAAGAATATACATATAGTAGTCCACAATAGCCTACAACTCAACCACGTTATTGTTCAGTCACTAAGCTGTGTCTCTTTTCTGTCCCCATGAACTGTGGCCCAGCAGGCTCTTCTGTCCATGGGATTTCCAGGCAAGAATACTGGATTGGGTTGCCATTTCCCCCTCCAGGGGATCTTCCCAACCCAGAGACGGAAACCACATCTCCTGTAGGTCTCCTGCATTGCACGTAGATTACTTACCACTGAGCCACCTGGGGAGCCAGAAAGAGAGAAGATCATGCCCATTTACAAGAGCACAGATGGACCTTGAAGGTATTATGCTGAGTGAAATAAACCAGGAGAAAAAAGACAAATGGTTTATGATGTCAGTATTGTGTGGATTATTAAAAACAAATTAACTAACAATCAAAATAAATTAACAACCTGAGCCAAATAAAAACCAGCATGTAGCTACAGAAAACAGGCTTGGGGAGAGCAAAGAAGGGGTGGGAAAGGAAGAAATGGATAAAGAGATGAACTGTATGGTGACAGATGAAAACTATTTTAAGTGGTGAACACACTTTAGGGTATACAGAAGTGGAAATATGATGCTGTACACACAAAATTAATATGATTATGTACCAATATTACCTGAATAATTTAAAATTAATTCTAAAATTATAACAAAAAATAAAAAGGATAGGGGATGAAACTCTCCTGTCCTGATTATCCAAAGATACACTACTTGTAGGGAAAGGAGTAGAAGCAATAGCTGTCTGCAACTTTTGGAAAGACATGAAATGTTCTTGAGCCCAGGTTACTGCTCCGAGAGAATAGACCTGCTACCACTAAAAGTGGGCATTAAAATCTTTCCAAAAAGCAAAAAGATGATAATTATAAGCTTGTATACATATGATCAAAATATATGAAGTAATGACTGAGAAAACTACAAGGAGAAATAGTTCTAAATAATACTTGAAGATTTCAGTATCCCACTTTCAGTAATGAATGGAACAAACAAGATAAATTTTACAAATATAGAACTTAAACAACACAATGAATCATCCAACAGACATGTATAAAACATTTTAATCCCAAACAGCAGTATTTACATTTTTCTCAAATACTCATTGGGAATTTTTCATAATAAGATTATATATTAGATTTAAATATATTTGAAATGATACATATTATGCAAAGTATACTTTCTGACTACAACAAATTAAATATAAATAAACTTAAAAAGATTCATATTATGCAAAGTATATTTTCTGACCACAGTAGAATGAAGTTAGAAATCAGTAACAGAAGCAAAACTAGAAACTTCACTTCAACCTTCTTTGGAAATTAAAAAGCACACTTGTTAAAAAAATAAACTCTTTTTATTAATCCAGTTATAATGTATTTATTATTTTTAAAGCAAGAAAAACATTTAATTTTCATATTATTTATTCCAGGTAATTTTTAGGAATTTAGCTTGGTTGTTCTATACAGAATATACAATTATTACAACTTGCAAACTACTCCACACTGAATGCTCTAAGTTTTGATTGTGTTTTTTGGAGTATAGTTGCTTTACAATGTTGGTTAGCAAAATGAATCAGCTGGACATGTACATATTAATATATCCCCTCTCTTTGGATTTCCCTCCTTAATTCATCTCTAAATATTTCTGATTTTCCAAGGCATGATTTCTTCCTTGACATATTGGTTGTTTAAGAGTGTGTTTTTTTCACCAGGAAATATAAAGAACACACTCTTAAACAACCAGTGTGTCAAGGAAGAAATCACATCCAGAAAATTAAAAGACACAGTTAGAACCAGACATGGAACAACAGACTGGTTCAAGATTGGGAAAGGAATATATTAAGGATGTATATTGTCACTCTGCTTATTTAACTTATATGCAGAATACATCATATGAAATGCTGGGCAGGATGAGCACAAGCTGGTATCAAGATTGCTGGGAGAAATATCAATAATCTCAGACATGCAGATGACACCACTTTTATGGCAAAAGGTGAAGAGGAACTTTCTTGATGAAAGTAAAAGAGGAGAGTGAAAAAGCTGGCTTAAAACTTAACTTTCAGAAAACTAAGATCATGGCATCCAGTCCCATCACTTCATGGCAAATAGATGGGGAATCAATGGAAACACTGAGAGACTTTATATTCTTGGGCTCCAAAATCACTGCAGATGGTGACTGTAGCCACAAAATTAAAAGATGCTTGCTTCTTGCAGAAACAAACAAACAAACAAAAAATGATGACAAACCAAGACAGCATGTGAAAAAGAAGAGACATTAGATCTTTGCCTACAAAAATATGTCTAGTCAAAGCTATGGTTTTTCCTGTGGTTATGTATGAATATGAAAGTTGGACCATAAAGAAGGCTGAGTGCTGAAGAATTGATGCTTATGAATTGTGGTATTGGAGAAGACTCTTGAGAGTTCCTTGGACAGCAAGGAGATCAAATGAGTCAATCCTAAAGGAAATCAGTCCTGAATATTCATTGGAAGAATTGATGCTGAAGCTGAAACTCCAATACTTTGGCCACCTGATGGGAAAAACCAGCTCATTAGAGAAGACCCTGATGCTGCGAAAGATTGAAAGAAGGGGCTGATGGATGATGGGATAGTTGGATGGCATCACTGACTCTATGGAAATGAGCTTGAGCAGGTTCACAGGGAGATGGTGAAGGACAGAAAGGCCTGACGAGCTACAGACAGTGGGGTCACAGAGTCAGACAGGACTGAGAGACTGAACAATAATAATTACTAAGAAAAAAAGAATTTTTTTATACTAAATTACTAAAATCAAACAATAAGTATTGCTGAGGATGTGAAAATTATTTGTAGTTTGTAGAAGCTTAATTCTAAAGTTTTTATAAAATTATTTTTGTTATCAATCTTGAAACTCTGCTAAATGTTATGTGGCAGCCTGGATGACAAGGGAGTGTATATATAAGGCTGAGTTAGTCTGCTTTGCATTTGAAGCTATTACAGCATTGTTAAACAGGTATGATCCAATTTAAAACAAAAAGTCAAAAAGATGTTTTAAAAAAGAAAATAAGTTCTGAATTACATACATCTATGTGGTTTGTTGTTCCATGTCTAGTCTAACTGTTGCTTCCTGACCTGCATACAGATTTCTCAAGAGGCAAGTTAGGTGGTCTGGTATTCCCATCTCTTTCAGAATTTTCCACAGTTGATTGTGATCCACACAGTCAAAGGCTTTGGCATAGTCAATTAAGAAGAAAGAGATGTTTTTCTGGAACTCTCTTGCTTTTTCCATGATCCAGCAGATGTTGGTAATTTGATCTCTGGTTCCTCTGCCTTTTCTAAAACCAGCTTGAACATCAGGAAGTTCACGGTTCATGTATTGCTGAAGCCTGGCTTGGAGAATTTTGAGCATTACTTTACTAGCATGTGAGATGAGTGCAATTGTGCCGTAGTTTGAGCATTCTTTGACATTGCCTTTCTTTGGGAGTGGAATGAAAACTGATCTTTTCCAGTCCTGTGGCCACTGCTGAGTTTTCCACATTTGCTGGCATATTGAGTGCAGCACTTACAGAGCATCATGTTTCAGGATTTGAAATAGCTCCACTGGAATTCCATCACCTCCAGTAGCTTTGTTCGTAGTGATGCTTTCTAAGGCCCACTTGACTTCACATTCCAGGATGTCTAGCTCTAGGTGAGTGATCATACCATAGTGATTATTTTGGTCATGAAGATCTTTTTTGTACAGTTCTTCTGTGTATTCTTGCCATCTCTTCTTAACATCTTCTGCTTCTGGTAAGTCCTTACCATTTCTGTCCTTTATTGAGCCCATCTTTGCATGAAACATTCCCTTGGTATCTCTAATTTTCTTGAAGAGATCTCTAATCTTTCCTATTCTGTTGTTTTCCTCTATTTCTTTGCATTGATCGCTGAGGAAGGCTTTCTTATCTCTTCTTGCTATTCTTTGGAACTCTGCATTCAGATGCTTATATCTTTCCTTTTCTCCTTTGCTTTTCGCTTCTCTTCTTTTCACAGCTATTTGTATATGCAGGTCAGGAAGCAACAGTTAGAACTGGACATGGAACAACAGACTGGTTCCAAATAGGAAAAGGAGTACAACAGGCTGTATATTGTCACCCTGCTTATTTAACTTATATGCAGAGTACATCATGAGAAATGATGGGCTGGAAGAAGTACAAGCTCAAATCAAGATTGCGGGAGAAATATAAATAGCCTCAGATATGCAGATGACACCACCCTTATGGCAGAAAGTGAAGAGGAACTAAAAAGCCTCTTGATGAAAGTGAAAGTGGAGAGTGAAACAGTTGGCTTAGAGCTTAACATTCAGAAAACTAAGATCATGGCATCTGGTCCTGTCACTCCTGGGAAATAGATGGGGAAACAGTGGAAACAGTGTCAGACTTTATTTTGGGGGGCTCAAAAATCACTGCAGATATTCATTCCAGCCATGAAATTAAAAGACACTCCTTAGAAGGAAAGTTATGACCAACCTAGATAGCATATTCAAAAGCAGAGACTTTACTTTGCCAACAAAGGTCTGTCTAGTCAAGGCGATGGTTTTTCCAGTGGTCATGTATGGATGTGAGAGTTGGACTGTGAAGAAAACTGAGCGCCGAAGAATTGATGCTTTTGAACTGTGGTGTTGAAGACTCTTGAGAGTCCATTGAACTGCAAGGAGATCAGCCCTGTGTGTTCTTTGGAAGGAAGGATGCTAAAGAAGAAACTCTAGTACTTTGGCCACCTCATGCGAAGAGTTGAGTCATTGGAAAAGACTGATTCTGGGAGGGACTGGGGGCAGGAGGAAAAGGGGACGACAGAGGATGAGATGGCTGGATGGCATCACCAACTCAAAGGATGTGAGTTTGAGTAAACTCTGGGAGATGGTGATGGACAGAGAGGCCTGGTGTGCTTCAATTCATGAAGTTGCCAAGAGTTGAACACGACTGAGTGACTGAACTGATGTGGTTTGTATGTCATGATTTTTCCTTGTATCCCAGTGCTTTTTCTAGTTGTCTTGTTTATTTATTTATTTAATTCTGCATTCTAAATTTTATACTCTGGCACTAGTTTCAGCAAGTAGCAATAAATATTTTAGTGCATATTTCTGAAAAATGCATATATTTTACCCTCATTATTGACTTGCAGTGCATGTAGGTATAAACATCTATGGTGGTAGTTATTTTCCTTACATGATTTTTTTCCTATTACATACTACTTTGTGTCCTCAAGTCTGTTGTATTGCACATTTTCTTTATGTGCAATAAATAATCTGGTTTTTCAACATTATAACTTTCATATTTTTCAATCAACTTTTTCTTTGACTTACACTGGTGAATTCCCAGTTTTTGACCATGTGAAGTCTGTAGTTTATCCCTTTCCAAGCATGTTTTATTCCAATGATTATAAATGTTATGTTACTTATAGGGTTTCACGTAGCCTCTTTTTCATACCACCTTCTCTTATTTTATGTCTGCTTGTTATTGCTTCACATTTTTTTCTTCATTTTAGAGCTGGCATTCTCGCTTTATTTCTTTGAAAATTTCCAATTACTCATTATTATTTTTTTATGACTCCATCTCTCATTATTTTTTGGCTGTGATGTTTGTATCAGATTTCCACAAAGATTTCCAGGTATTGGCTAGTTGATTTGTTTTCACTGTTTTCTCTTTTCTCTTATCTATTCATCTCTCCATCACTAGTTATTTTATAGGAACTTTGAACTGGAAAGTTCCAAAAGCGGAATCAAGTCTTAGACTGGTGGCTTAGGAACGGATACTTCCTTAATGTGATCTGACACCTGACAGTCACTTGGTCTAGGTCTTTTCTACAACTTGTTGTTTGGTTACATTCTTTCACCAGATAGAAAGCTTCAAGCGTGTTATATGTGCTTCTGATCCAAGTTCATTCATGGATAAACAAGCCTCAACAAATTATCTGTGTTTGGCCAAGACTGACACATGCCTTCAATCTGAGTACCCAATTTAGTCCTCATTTACCCAGAGAGGAAGTATTCCATGCCATGCCTGCTTCTGATTTTTTGTTTCTTTTATGTGTTTGGTCTATGATTTTTATTTCTCTTTATTTACATATATATATATAATTAATTTTTCTTGTAATATTTTTCTGTCACTGATATGAACTTAGAGCAAAAGAATACCTTTTAAAATATATACTTGAAATGCCTACCTAGATAAAATATCTTATTTTCTTAAACATTTCTTTAAGTTATAGATATAGAATAAAAAATACTATCTCTCCAGATAATTCACCCCATTTTCCAAAAATCAGAATGTGACAAGGCAGTTGTTTAATTATCAAATACCTCTGGGAAAATCAGGACTATTTTCTCCTTATCCTTCACTATATGGTATACTGTTGTTGTTGTTAAAACAAACAAACAACAACAAAAAACTATTTCCATACTATGCAATATATAATATGTATGTAAGAAGTTGCAAGGTGTGATGCTGTTCAATTCTGGTTCCTTTCCCCAATTGTTTTTCTGTATTTTATATACATTTCCTTTTCTCCTGGGTTTCTTGCACACAATAGTAATTAGAGATTCCATAAAATTTTAAGCATGGCTTATAATGCCATTTATTATCAGAATATTTTACTATGTTCTCTACTGTTATGTCCAACAGAAAAACACTTCCAGATTAACATATGCCATAATTTTCAGTTTTTACATAGCCCTTTGCCTAAATAATTTTAGTTGTCAATGTTTTTTTCAAGATAGCTTATAATTTTTCAGAACTCCTTGAAATCCCATCTTGAAGGCTGTCTTTACTCTTTATCTGTGTTCCTAAACCAGTTTTGCCTTTTGAACTACATCTTCAGTTGGATTTTTTTTTTTTTTTAATACAGCTTGAGCTTGGCCTTTTATATGTTCCCAGCAGAAGTCCCCATCGAACCTGATATTATTGACCCATAAGAGGCTACATACACAGATATTTTGGTTTTCGCATGAATAAAGATACATTCAAATTGTATTGGACATACATGATATGAGCTCACATACTCCCTGCCTCAAAATCACTGAGTAGCATTGACAATAGGATATACTCTGTAGAACTGACAGTGATTTCCCAAACCATTTTTCCTATGAGTATACAGGAAAGTGGCATTTCCTAGTCTTTAGCATTTGAGTGTGATCATGGTGTACGCCTTCTGAAGGACTAGCGTTAAAAGCTTCTGCTCAATTTTTCACACTTGTGACTAAGCAAAAGATTCCCATGCAGTGGAATAACATGGAAAAAAATAAACAGAGCCCCCAAATCCATATTAAAAAAAAGTCATCTAGGAGTGCTGCTTGAACTGCAAGAGCTTATAATTTGTAAGAACTGCAAGAGCTCAAACAGAATTTTTGAGTCATGGATACTTGGTCATTATTTGTTAGCTTATGTCATAAATAAACCATCATTAATTTTCACACTACTATATTGATAAATATTGCATATCTTATATCATCAGGCAAAAGGCAGTCATGGATCATAAACTAAACTCTTATTAGTATTATCAGTTTTTAATGGGAGCAGTATTTCCCAAACACTATATATTAAGCGTGTCTAATTCACCTTTTGTTTGCCAAATCCAATTATTATGAAGAAGTAAAAGTCCAACCACTGATGTCTATTCCATGGCCTTCATTCAGAAAAATCACTGCAAAGTCTTTCTGAATCCTGATTTTGAGACTAATTATTTATCTGGTCCTCTGATTTAATATGCAATTTAATATGCAAAACATGCAATTTAATATGTGAATTAAGCTTTCTGACTGACTACTGATCTTACTCTCTTTATATACTGACAACCTTCTTAAGTATTCCATTTGGCGATATGTTAGCATTCTTCTGAAATACCGCTTTTTAAACTTACCATAGATATAAAGTTATTTTTTAAAGATATAAGTGGTACAAATTGTGAAGTTTCTAAGATATGCTATTTTTCAAAATAAAAATGCAGTTATGAATTTTATTGTGTTTTTCTGAAAATGTAGCCTCAATGTCATATCTTAGTTGCCAAATATTTTCAAATATGCTTTTGCTCTTATCTTTTTTATATATATCTTTGAAGTATATAGTTGAATAATCACTACTTAGTGTATTGTTCTCTATGCTGTCTTGGCTTACCTGAGTTATTCCATTGTGAAAGAGAAATAGTTGAAAAAGTCACTTTGCCTGAAGAAATACAATTTGTAGGGCAGTTGGAGTTCAAGACTGACGATACTAAAAGAGCAGCAAGCAAAACATTAAAGAATACTTCTTGTCAAATGTTCCTTGAAAATAAACTCTATAGGATATGTGGGAATGTAGTTAAACAAAGAGATGCTAAGGGTAATTTAGCAGATTTCTTTGAAAGAATGATAAGTAGGCACCATACTTGCTTTGTCAATTGTGTGGAGGAGCATTTAACTTGAGCCCCTGCTGAAAATAAAACTATTTAATTACATTTGAGAAAAAGAGAAGAAAAGTTCTTCCTTTGAAGTTTTAGATTTTCTAGTTTGTTGAGAAGACTAAAATTGAGGACAGTGGTAAGATAAAGAAAAGCAAAACATTTCTAAAACAAAACAGATCAGGTGAAAAATTATGTTTAATTAAACAGTTTGTAAGAATAATCAATAAATAGTATAAAAATAGGAAAGAGAAAAACCCACTATGGAAAATTGTTTTAAACTAAAATGATAAAATATTGTCAATTCTAACTCATACGTAAAATCTACTAGATTTTGATAGCATTTTAACTTTTTAAACATTTTTTTAAATTTTCTAAACTTATGATACCACTCAATTGGTTATAAAATAAAATTCACATTTTTTGTCTTGGCCAGTAGGATTCTGACAGATACAATTTGTAGCAGTAATTTTATCTTATGTTTTTCATTATATAACAGAACCCCTGTGCTAGAACTATTTAGTGCAGTCAATAAGACCAAATAGAGCTTATATTTTACCACCTCTACATTTTGGCTCAAGCTTCCAACTTTTCTTGAATACCTATGCATTTAATGTATATACATACTTGGCATTCAGTACACTTAGTCCTCATGTAATTATTTTAATTCATTTTTCATTATGTTGACGTTAAATTTAAAAACATTAAATGAAAAAATGATTTATATGTTTTCACTAATTTTAATGAAAAAATACTCTCATTTTCAAAACAAACCAAGATAAACAAGCAATTTCACAAATAGAAAAGGATGTCTATTGGTTAAGAAAAACAGTCATCTTAATTATAAACAGTTTATTTATAAAACAATGTAATAAAAGCTTGCTGTGTTTGCAAGAAGAGTGGATGATGATTGATGGATGGTGGGCATGTGAGTTATTCTGTATAAGATGCAGTCTGATAAGGGTCATGGTTTTCTTGTACTCAACCTGCACTTTAAAATGTTTCAAGTTCTGGACTTTAAAATATTCCAGTATTTAAATGTGTTGAACAGAATAAAGTCCTAATGAAAGGAGTTATGAAGAAATTGCCATTAACCATAGAGTACCATGTAACCAGGAGTGCAGGGGAAATAAAAAAGGTATAACTGTTTCTAAAGAGGACTTGTAGGAAATCATTTTTTTTTTTTTTAATACAGCTTGAGCTTGGCCTTTTATATGTTCCCAGCAGAAGTCCCCATCGAACCTGATATTATTGACCCATAAGAGGCTACATACACAGATATTTTGGTTTTCGCATGAATAAAGATACATTCAAATTGTATTGGACATACATGATATGAGCTCACATACTCCCTGCCTCAAAATCACTGAGTAGCATTGACAATAGGATATACTCTGTAGAACTGACAGTGATTTCCCAAACCATTTTTCCTATGAGTATACAGGAAAGTGGCATTTCCTAGTCTTTAGCATTTGAGTGTGATCATGGTGTACGCCTTCTGAAGGACTAGCGTTAAAAGCTTCTGCTCAATTTTTCACACTTGTGACTAAGCAAAAGATTCCCATGCAGTGGAATAACATGGAAAAAAATAAACAGAGCCCCCAAATCCATATTAAAAAAAAGTCATCTAGGAGTGCTGCTTGAACTGCAAGAGCTTATAATTTGTAAGAACTGCAAGAGCTCAAACAGAATTTTTGAGTCATGGATACTTGGTCATTATTTGTTAGCTTATGTCATAAATAAACCATCATTAATTTTCACACTACTATATTGATAAATATTGCATATCTTATATCATCAGGCAAAAGGCAGTCATGGATCATAAACTAAACTCTTATTAGTATTATCAGTTTTTAATGGGAGCAGTATTTCCCAAACACTATATATTAAGCGTGTCTAATTCACCTTTTGTTTGCCAAATCCAATTATTATGAAGAAGTAAAAGTCCAACCACTGATGTCTATTCCATGGCCTTCATTCAGAAAAATCACTGCAAAGTCTTTCTGAATCCTGATTTTGAGACTAATTATTTATCTGGTCCTCTGATTTAATATGCAATTTAATATGCAAAACATGCAATTTAATATGTGAATTAAGCTTTCTGACTGACTACTGATCTTACTCTCTTTATATACTGAAAACCTTCTTAAGTATTCCATTTGGCGATATGTTAGCATTCTTCTGAAATACCGCTTTTTAAACTTACCATAGATATAAAGTTATTTTTTAAAGATATAAGTGGTACAAATTGTGAAGTTTCTAAGATATGCTATTTTTCAAAATAAAAATGCAGTTATGAATTTTATTGTGTTTTTCTGAAAATGTAGCCTCAATGTCATATCTTAGTTGCCAAATATTTTCAAATATGCTTTTGCTCTTATCTTTTTTATATATATCTTTGAAGTATATAGTTGAATAATCACTACTTAGTGTATTGTTCTCTATGCTGTCTTGGCTTACCTGAGTTATTCCATTGTGAAAGAGAAATAGTTGAAAAAGTCACTTTGCCTGAAGAAATACAATTTGTAGGGCAGTTGGAGTTCAAGACTGACGATACTAAAAGAGCAGCAAGCAAAACATTAAAGAATACTTCTTGTCAAATGTTCCTTGAAAATAAACTCTATAGGATATGTGGGAATGTAGTTAAACAAAGAGATGCTAAGGGTAATTTAGCAGATTTCTTTGAAAGAATGATAAGTAGGCACCATACTTGCTTTGTCAATTGTGTGGAGGAGCATTTAACTTGAGCCCCTGCTGAAAATAAAACTATTTAATTACATTTGAGAAAAAGAGAAGAAAAGTTCTTCCTTTGAAGTTTTAGATTTTCTAGTTTGTTGAGAAGACTAAAATTGAGGACAGTGGTAAGATAAAGAAAAGCAAAACATTTCTAAAACAAAACAGATCAGGTGAAAAATTATGTTTAATTAAACAGTTTGTAAGAATAATCAATAAATAGTATAAAAATAGGAAAGAGAAAAACCCACTATGGAAAATTGTTTTAAACTAAAATGATAAAATATTGTCAATTCTAACTCATACGTAAAATCTACTAGATTTTGATAGCATTTTAACTTTTTAAACATTTTTTTAAATTTTCTAAACTTATGATACCACTCAATTGGTTATAAAATAAAATTCACATTTTTTGTCTTGGCCAGTAGGATTCTGACAGATACAATTTGTAGCAGTAATTTTATCTTATGTTTTTCATTATATAACAGAACCCCTGTGCTAGAACTATTTAGTGCAGTCAATAAGACCAAATAGAGCTTATATTTTACCACCTCTACATTTTGGCTCAAGCTTCCAACTTTTCTTGAATACCTATGCATTTAATGTATATACATACTTGGCATTCAGTACACTTAGTCCTCATGTAATTATTTTAATTCATTTTTCATTATGTTGACGTTAAATTTAAAAACATTAAATGAAAAAATGATTTATATGTTTTCACTAATTTTAATGAAAAAATACTCTCATTTTCAAAACAAACCAAGATAAACAAGCAATTTCACAAATAGAAAAGGATGTCTATTGGTTAAGAAAAACAGTCATCTTAATTATAAACAGTTTATTTATAAAACAATGTAATAAAAGCTTGCTGTGTTTGCAAGAAGAGTGGATGATGATTGATGGATGGTGGGCATGTGAGTTATTCTGTATAAGATGCAGTCTGATAAGGGTCATGGTTTTCTTGTACTCAACCTGCACTTTAAAATGTTTCAAGTTCTGGACTTTAAAATATTCCAGTATTTAAATGTGTTGAACAGAATAAAGTCCTAATGAAAGGAGTTATGAAGAAATTGCCATTAACCATAGAGTACCATGTAACCAGGAGTGCAGGGGAAATAAAAAAGGTATAACTGTTTCTAAAGAGGACTTGTAGGAAATCCAAGGTAATAAATTATCTTGATGAGATTAGTTTTGTTTTCATATAGCTAACTTTACACAGAATGAAGAAAAATAAGAGACATAAGATACATTTTAAATTATCTTTTAAAAAATTTTGCTTCCATAAAAATGTAATGTCAAAATAATACATCTTATAATGTGTGTCTTAGTGTATTGTTATTAATTTAAAATTAGTTGATCATTTTCGAGTTTTCCTTCTGTTACTGATATCTAGTTTCAGTCCATAATGGTCAGAAAGATACTTGATTTCAGTCTTGTAAATTCAGTCTTAAATTTGTTAAGACTTGTTTTGTGACCTAATGTGATATATCCTAGATAATGGTCTGTGTGTGCTCGAGAAGAATGTATATTCCGCTGCTGTTGGATGGAATGTCCTATATTTGACAATTATGAAAATTAAAAATTATAAAAAAATATTAAACTTAAAAACCACACTTCTGAACAACCAATGAGTAAAAGAAAGTTTCAAAAGAAAAATTAGAAAATATGTTGGTTCAAACACAAAACACAACATACCAAAATTTATGAAATGCAGGAAAAGTAGTACAAAGATGGATGTTTCTGTCAATAAACACCTATGTTAATGCAGAATAAAGATTTCATATAATAAAATATAACTTTATACCTCAAAGAAATTTTAAACATTTAAAACAATATAAATCCTTCTTAGCAGAAGAAAAGGAGGAGTATGTATTACAGCACAAATAAAATATAAAATTTTTAAATATAAAAACATCAATAAAACTAAACAAAGCTGAAAAACTTTTAACCAAAAGAACTAAAAAAAATGGGCACGACTCAAATAACTAAAACTAGAAACAAAAGTGGCATCATTATGAATGTTGGCGTAGAATAAGCAAAGATTGTAAGGAGATGTTATGGTTAATTACATATCAACAAATTAAATAACCTTGAACGAGTAGATAATTTACTGGAAATATGCAATTTACCAAGACTGGACAGGGAAGAAATAGAAAGCATGAATAGAGGTATAATTAGTATGGAGACTGAATCAGAATCAAAACCGTCCTAACAAGCAAAACCCCAGGAATAAGTGACTTCACTGGATTCTACTCAACATTTAAAGAAGAATTAATGCCAATCCTTCTAATTTTTTTGCCCAAAAGTAAATAAATAAACTGAAGAAGAGAGAATAGTTCCAAATGCATTTTATGAGGTCTGTGTTATTTCCCAGTTACTAAGCCAGAAAAAGACACTACAAGAAAAGAGAACTACAGACCACTGTTCTTGGTAAACAGAAATGCAAAAATACTTAACAAAATACTAGCAAACTGAATTCAGCATCACCAACAACAAAACACCATGACCAAGTAGTAATAAATAATTTTTAATTGAAATGTTTCATCCATTTATTTATCTTTTGAGCACTTATTTACTGAACACAGACAGGGTTCTGTGGTAAATTCTAATACATAGTTGGCCGTGACAAGCGCGTTCTCTACTTTACTTGATCTTATGGATGAAATGAAATCAAGGCAAACAATAAAAGATAAAGTGACAAATCCTAAAATCAAGGACAGATATAAGAACTGAGTCCCAGAATCCATAAGAAAATAATAGAGGAAATATATAGTACATAGGTCACCAATTTAATGGAAGGGTAGAAGGAACGAAAACTAAGTGTAATAACCAGAGATCAGAAGCTCCTCATGTCCTTGGGATGAGCCTATACCTGGCACTGTGCTGTTAACGTTGATTTGAGAACTACTGAACAGAGGCTGCCATTTCTGTCACTGAAACCACTGTAAAAAGAGATGGTTCCTGCTGGGTCACTGGAGTCTGGAGTCATTCCCTGCTGACACATCAGAAAGAGCCAGAGGCTACCAGCATCTCTGATCTGCCTGAACCTCTTCTGATTTTGAAGTTCCTCTGAAAAGCAAAAATTAATATCAAAACCATAAGTGAGGAATCTGGGAAAAGTTTGCAAACTGACAAAATCTTTTCAGTTTGCAAACTGACATCCTTTGACATATATATTGGAGAAATGTAAGTATAGAGCTGAAGGATAACAGGAAAATTATCAATATGAAACCGGTTCTCTAGAATAAGACTTAAAGTCCAAGTCCCGGGTTCAATTCCTGAGTTGGGAAGATCCCGTGGAGAAGGGAATGGCAACCCACTCCAGTATTTTGGCCTGGAGAATCCCATGGAAAAATTGTGTAGTTTGCCAAGCCCTTTACTAGAGGAAAAGCTTAATTCAAAACCAATAATTAGATAACTGCACAAGTTTTGGTGAAAAAGTAGATGGTGAGAATTATATTTAATTGCAAAATGAAGACTAAAACAAGGATGGAGCTATAGGTAGAAGAATACTGTGTAAATGTTTTCTGTTCTAACAAATTAGAAATCTGCAATTAAATACATGGGATAGAGAAATTGGAAGTGGAATGAAATCACTGGTACAAGGTGGTATAAATAATAATGGGAATTCAAAGTATATCATTTAAAATATACAAACCAGATAGTACAAGATTATATATTTTAAAATGAGAGAAATAAAGAAGAATATAAACAGAATTATTGATATATTGTGCTGGTATATATACATGCTCAGTATCTGACTCTGTGATCTCATGGATTGTGGCCTTCCAGGCTCCTCTGTCCACAGGATTTAGCAGACCAGAATACTGGAGTGGGTTGCCATTTCATCCTCCAGGGGATTGCCTTTGATATAAATACTAGAATAAAATTAACTTCTATCTAAAATATTAAAAGACGCTTACTCCTTGGAAGAAAAGTTATGACCAACGTAGATAGCATATTCNGGCCTGATATGCTGCGATTCATGGGGTTGCAAAGAGTCAGACATGACTGAGTGACTGAACTGAACTGAAAGATATTAAAATATTAAAATCATATAATATAAAAACTTATGGAACATTTAACGGACAATACTCCATTGAAAATAATTCAGGTTTAAAGATAATATTTCATAGTGATTTTGTGTTTTGTTAGCTGGGTGACCTCGTAACCATTTGAAAAAATAAGTGAAACATATGAACTGTTTTCTTTTTTCATTCTCTTATCTTTAAACACTCCTTTCTCTATTCTCAGGGTTATTCCCACAGTTCCCTTAATATAAATCAGTTGAATTAGGGTGTTTAAATATATATTTGGGCAATGAAAGTAAAGAATCAGAGTATACTTGACATTTCTGTACAGAATAGCATATGACTGAACTTGAATTAAAATGCAACATCTAAAAAGTATAACTTCAAAATAGATGTGAATATTCATTCATCTCTATCTAAACACTGAAGATCACAAAGTACCTCAGCAAGATTTTCATGTTATAGATATGCAAGGATCAATGGATAGAAATAAAAAGAAATTAATTCCTTCCCAGGGATATTTAATGAATATGAAAGATAATTTTTGCTGTGAACAGCTGTTAAAGTTTATTAAAATTTCTTCAAAGATATTTCTGCTGCTGCTGCTGCTAAGTCACTTCAATCATGTCCGACTCTGTGCGATCCCAGAGACAGCAGCCCACCAGGCTCCGCCATCCCCGGGATTCTCCAAGCAAGAACACTGGAGTGGTTTGCCATTTCCTTCTCCAATGCATGAAAGTGAAAAGTGAAAGTGAAGTCACTCAGTCGTGTCTGACTCTTTGCAACTCTGTGGACTGTGGCCTACCAGGCTCCTCCATGCATGGGATTTTCCAGGCAAGACTACTGGAGTGGGTTGCCACTGCCTTCTCTGCAAAGACATTTCTACTCTTCCTTAATTTATATATGTTCCCTAAAGGTCCCTTGAATACTAGAAATAAAATGTTTTTCAAGAGCTTCACCCAAACAATCACATACTTGGAGAAGAAATCTAACTTGGCATATACAAATTATCAAATAACTATCTGGTATCAATATTTATACACATTTAATGTTTCAGTGTCCACTGATCAAAATTCTATTTTATCATATATAAAAATATCCTCAGTTGCATAAAATGATAACTAGCATATCATAGCTTTATATAGGTTGTCTATGTGAATATATTCTTTTAGAATACAGAATATTCAACATGCACACACAATAAGAGAATCTAAAAATAATTTGAGCCAATGTTCTTGAGATTTAGTCAAATAAATAATCCATTAATGTAAGCCAAGATGGCTCACAGATGACTGAGATGACTATTAAACCTAATAAGCCCCCATTCTTTTGTCCAACCCAATATTTCAGATATGCCCTTGGATAGTCTTAGAGAGTTTTAGTTAAAAGTCTCCCTTTTTCCAGTAGAAAAATCAGACACTGATGAAATAAAATCCATTCAATGTTATGCAGCTATTCTTAGTCAGGGTCATATGTATTAATAACATTTTATTTTTGTGTAGAAATCTGTTACTTATAAAATACTTTCATTACATTAAACCTGGGCCTCCCAACAAGTCTATGCAATATCTAGAACTTTTAAGAAACTTTTCATAGTCAAAGACTCTATGATTTAGAAAGGTCAAATAACTTGGAATAAGTGGCCTGACAACATATTAAAGTACCAGAACTTTAACACTGGTATTCGAGTGCAATGTTCTAGTCCTTAAGAAGCATTCTGATGTCTTGAAACAAAAAGGACATTAAATTGAGTGTTCTGTTAGACAAATGCAGATTCTGTTTAAAAATGACCTTGAGAAATATGTCAATAAAGGCACAGGAGTTGCGCTAGTGTCAATCCTCAGACTGACACAGATAATTCCGTAGCTTATATGGCAATGGTAGGAAGTGGCAACCCATTCCAGTATTCTTGCCTAGGAAATCCCACAGACAAAGTCTGAGCCTGGCGGGTTATAATCAATGAGGTTGAAAAAGAGTCAAACATGACTTAGCAACTGAGCACTATTCAGTTCAGTTCAGTCGCTCAGTCGTGTCAGACTCTTTACAACCCCATGAGCGACAGCACACCAGGCCTCCCTGTCCATCCCCAACTCCCAGAGTTCACCCAAACCCATGTCCATTGAGTCCGTGATGCCATCCAACCATCTCATCCTCTGTCGTCCCCTTCTCCTCCTGCCCTCAATTTTTCCCAGCATCAGGGTTTTTTCCAATGAGATGGCTCTTTGCATCAGGTGGCCAAAGTATTGAAGTTTCAGCTTCAGTATCAGTCCTTCCAATTAATATTCAGGACTGATTTCCTTTAGTAATTAACATAAAAAATAACAATTATTCAAGTAAATAATTCATTATTCATTTCCTTTTCCCACTGAACAGATTGTCTGTGGCCCCCTGCCTCCCAAGCAGTAGTCTTAAAAAAAAAAAATTATACATTTTTAATTGGAGGATAATTACTTGACAATATTGTATTGGTTTCTGCCATGCATCAATATGAATCACTCATAGTTATACACATGTCCCTTCTCTCTTGAACCTCCCTCCTACCTCCCACCCAATCCCACCCCTCTAGGTTATCACAGAGCATCAGATTTGATCTCCCAGCACCAAAAAAAAAAAAATTATACATTTTTAATTGGAGGATAATTACTTGACAATATTGTATTGGTTTCTGCCATGCATCAATATGAATCACTCATAGTTATACACATGTCCCTTCTCTCTTGAACCTCCCTCCTACCTCCCACCCAATCCCACCCCTCTAGGTTATCACAGAGCATCAGATTTGATCTCCCAGCACCATGCAACCAATTCCCACTGGCTATCTCTTTTACATATTTTTACATATTCGTCTCAATGCTACTCTCTTTCTAATTTGTCCCAACCTCTTCTTCCGCCACTGTGTTCACAAGTTTGTTCTCTGTGTCTGTGTCTTCTTTTCTGCCCTGCAAATAGATTCATACACATATGAGTATATATGTATGTGTGTGTAAATATATATATATGTATGTATGCAATCTAGAAAGATGGTACTGAAGAATTATATATATATGTGTGTGTGTATATGGAGAAGGCAATGGCATCCCACTCCAGTACTCTTGCCTGGAAACTCCCATGGACGGAGGAGCCTGGTAGGCTGCAGTCCATGGGGTCGCTGAGTCGGACACGACTGAGCAACTTCACTTTCACTTTTCACTTTCATGTACTGGAGAAGGAAATGGCAACCCACTTCAGTGTTCTTGCCTGGAGAATCCCAGGGATGGCAGAGCCCAATGGGCTGCGGTCTATGGGGTCGCACAGAGTTGGACACGACTGAAGCGACTTAGCAGCAGCAGCAGCAGTGTGTGTATATATATGTATGTATGTCTGTGTTAATATACAGATTTTTTTTCTTTCTGATTTACTTCACTCTGCATAATAGGCTCTATGATCACCCTCATTAGAACTGACTCAAATATGTTCCGTTTTATGACTGATATCCCATTGCATATATGTACTGCAACTTTATTCATTTATTTGTCGATGGACATCTAGATTGGTTCCATGTTCTAGCTACTGTAAATAGTGCTACAATGAACATTGGGGCACCAGTGTCCTTTTCAATTATGGTTTACTCAGGGTGTATGCCCCGGGGAAGGCAATGCCACCCCACCCCAGTACTCTTGCCTGGAAAATCCATGGACGGAGTAGCCTGGTTGGCTGCAATCCATGGGGTCGTTTCATGCACTGGAGAAGGAAATGGCAACCCACTCCAGTGTTCTTGCCTGGAGAATCCCAGGGATTGGGGAGCCTGGTGGGCTGCCGTCTATGGGGTCACACAGAGTCGGACACGACTGAAGTGACTTAGCAGCAGCAGCAGCAGCAGCAGCAGGGTGTATGCCCAGTAGTGGGATCATTGGGTCATATGGTAATTTTATTCCTAGGTTTTAAGGAATCTCCATACTGTTCTCCATAATGGCTGTATTGATTTACATTTCCTCAGCAGTTCAAGAGGGCTCCCTTTCCTCCACACCTTCTCCAGCATCTATTGTTTGTAGGTTTTTGGATGATGACCATTCTGACTGGGAGTAGGGTGATGCCTCATTGGAGGTTTTATTTGCATTTCTCTAATACTAAGAGATGGTGAGCATCTTTTCACGTGTTTATTAGCCATCTGTATCTCTTCTTTGGAGAAATATTTATTTAGATCTTTTGCCCACTTTTTGATTGGGTTGTTTGTTTTTCTCGTACTGAACTATTTGAGCTGCTTGTATATTTTTGAGATTAGTCCTTTGTCATTGTTTCATTTCCTGTTATTTTCTCACATTCTGAAGGTTGTCTTTTCACCTTTATAGTTTCCTTTGCTATACAAAAGCTTTAAAGTTTAATTAAGTCCCATTTATTTATTTTTATTTCCGTTACTCTAGGAGGTGGGTCATAGAGGATCTTACTGTCATTTATGTCAAAGAATGTTCTACCTATGTTGTCCTTTAAGAGTTTTATAGTTTCTGGTCTTAAGTTTAGGTCTTTAATCTATTTTGAGTTTATTTTTGTGTATGGTTTTAAGAGGGCTTCCCTGGTAGTTTAGCTGGCAAAGAATCTGTCTGCATTGCAGGAGACCCTGGTTTGATTCCTGTGTCAGGAAATGCCCTGGAAAAGGGATAAGCTACCCACTCCAATATTCTTGCCTAGAAAATCCCTATGGACAGAGACGCCTGGTGAGCTACAATCCATGGGGTTGCAAAGAGTTGGCCAGGACTGAGTGACTAAGCACAGCACCACATATGGTGTTAGGAAGTATTCTAATTTCATTATTTCATTCTTTTACTCATAGCTGTGCAGTTCTCCCAGCACCATTTATTCAGGGGTAGAGCATTTGACAGCAGTTTAAACATATAAATAAAAGCTATTTTAAATCCCATGTATGATTATTTCAATGTCTGTTTCATACCTGACTTGATTTTGGTGATTTATTTGTCTCTACAAATATGTTTTACTTGTTTTTCATATATGTATGATTTTTTAAGTCCTACATCTTATGTAGGACAGTAGAGACTGAAATAAATATATTTCTTGCCTTGAAATATACATGTCATTTCTTCAGCTAGTACTTAATTTCAGGGGTTAAGTTAACCCAATTAATAGTTGAATTGAATTTGAGATGTGATATTGGATTTGAGATGTGATAGCTGTGTTCAGTTGGAGAAGGCAGTGGCAACCCACTCCAGTACTCTTGCCTGGAAAATCCCATGGATGGAGGAGCCTGGTAGGCTGCAGTCCATGGGGTTGCTAAGAGTCAGACACAACTGAGAGACTTCACTTTCACTTTTCATTTTCATGCATTGGAGCAGGAAATGGCAACCAGCTCCAGTGTTCTTGCCTGGAGAATCCCAGGGACAGGGGAGCCTGGTGGGTTTCCATCTAAGTCACACAGAGTCGGACACTACTGAAGCGACTCAGCAGCAGCAGCAGCAGTTGGCTTCAGCACTACTGTGCTACTGTGCATGCTTAGTAGCTCAGTCATGCCCAACTCTTCATGACCCATTGGACTGTAACCTGCCAGACTCCTTTGTCCATGGGATTTTTCAGGCAAGAATACTGGTCATTGTTGTTCAGTTGCTCAGTCATGTCCAACTCTTTGCCACCCCATGGACTACAACACACCAGGCTTCCCTGTCTTTCACTATCTCCCAGAGTTTGCTCAAACTCATGTCCACTGAGTTAATGATGCCATACAACCATCTCATCCTCTGTTATCCCCTTCCCCTCCTGCCCTCAATCTTTCCCATCTTCAGGGCCTTTTCCAATATATCTCCCAGTTTCTGTGGAAGAGTTGGATCCTAAATTCAAAGAGTGCCTAATTTAAGTTTCAAAACTTCTTCCAGTCATAAAGACATGGGATGTTTATTTTTCCTTTGAATGTAGCTAATTAGCTAGCATAAATAATCAAGTATTAAGTGACTTTAGGATGAACTATGTATGATAAATAGTGCTTCATGTTCTATACTTGCAGACTGATTGGTTATTATTTACCTTTTTTTAAATGCTTCTTTTAATTTCAAGGTTTATTCATTTTATGTTCTTCCCTAGATTTCAATGCAATATAATCTTTTTTCCAACTTTGCTGAGTACAGCTAGATGTTTAACTTTAGTTAGAGAACAGTCATTCACCTATTTTAGACTGCCTTGGATGTAAATTAAGAGGGTAGGCTCTATCTTTTTTATTGAAGATATCCATCAGAAAGATAAAGTTAACTTTAGTTCATTAAAGTGTCTTTATGTTTAATGAAATAGAACACAAACATATTCTCATAGTTTGAAGGGAATCATCCTGAGACATCTTGATTTTGGTTTTAAAATAGTTCCAGCCTGACTTTCAAGCCCTATTCCAATTCTAGAGCTACTAATTATTTTGAAGACATCTGTATAATGGGTTGTATCTACTTGACTTTATAAAATAGTGTTTCCTTTCTATTTTGTAACCTTTTAATGGATTGCTTGTTAGGTACATCACATTTTGGTGTAATCCTCTTTTAATAATAAAAATTGTCTTCTTCCTTTCTACCTTTGTGGAAAGGTTTCTGAGTTTGAGGAAGATTTTGTTTTTAATTATTTTCCCCAACAAATTCAGGGCTCATGTCTAGTATTCCCTGCAGGCAATTATCTTTCATCGGCCTTTGGGCAGTTGCCGTGTGACCTCAATATTAGAATATGAACAGGAAACATAATGAACCTACAGTTTGTCTGACTTTTCTTGTAATATTAGGAGCATTGTTCTTTATAATCTATGCCCCAGGCCCACCCCTCGTGGACATGGAAAATACTCTGATGGCTTTTAGATTCAATTTGTGGAGAAAGAAAGGAAGGGAAGTTTTGTTTTGTTGTTTTAGTTTTTAAAAACAGAGGCTTATGCAGTCTAGTAATGGGATTTTATAATAAAAACCTAGGTATAAAGCAAATAGAAATCTCAGCACCTGGCCAAAGTTCAGACAATACAACCAAGCCCCACAGAAGGAAGGCCTCTTATAGACATTGGTCCCAGGAGATTGTTAATGATCTGAAGTGATTTAAGGGAGAGGGATTTCTTTATGGAACCCCAGCATCAGATTTATTGACCACCTATTTTCACTTGATTCCATTTCCAACTGTCTCTGTTTTTAACTTCTCCTGTAAAATCACATAGTCTACTGGGTAGTTATTTGGTTGGTTTTCCTTAGTATACTTATTTATTTCAAAATTATATATATATATACACACCAGCCTAATCTCAGTGAGTGTTAGTTCTAGAAGGTCTTGTAGGTCTTCATAGAACTGTTCAACTTCAGCTTCTTCAGCATTACTGGTCGGGGCATAGATTTGGATTACTGTGATATTGAATGGTTTGCCTTGGAAACAAACAGAGATCATTCTGTCATTTTCAGATTGCATCTAAATGCTGCAGTTTGGACTCATTTGCTGACTATGATGGCTACTCCATTTCTTCTAAGGGATTCTAGCCCACAGTAGTAGATATAATGGTTATCTGAGTTAATTTCACCAATGCCAGTCCACTTTACTTCACTGATTCCTGAAATGTCAACATTCACTCTTGTCATCTTCTATTTGACCACTTCCAGTTTGCCTTGATGAACCTAACATTCCAGGTTCCCATGTAATATTGCTCTTTATAGCATCAGACCTTGCCTCCATCACCAGTCACATCCACAACTGGGTGTTGCTTTCCCTCTGGCTCTGTCTTTTCATTCCTTAAGGAGTTATTTTTCCACTGATCTCCAGTAGCATATTGGCGACCTACTGACCTGGGGAGTTCATCTTTCACTGTCCTATCTTTTTGCCTTTTCATACTGTTCATGGGGTTCTCAAGGCAAGAATATTGAAGTGGTTTGTCATTCCCTTCTCCAGTGGACCATATTTTGTCAGAACTCTCCACCATGACCCATCCATCTTGGGCGGCCCTATACAGTATGGCTCATAGTTTCATTGAGTTAGACAAGACTGTGGTCCATGTGATTAGATTGGTTAGTTTTCTGTAATTGTGTTTTTTAGTCTGTCTGCCCTCTGCTGGAAAATGATAAGAGGCTTATGGAAGTTTCCTGATGGAAGGGACAGACTGAGGAGGGAAACTGGGTCTTGCTCTGATGAGCGAGGCCATGATCAGTAAATCTTTAATACAATTTTATGTTGATGGATGGAGCTGTGTTATCTCCCTGCTATTTACCAGGGGCAAAACTATGGTGGAAGTAATGAAGATAATGGTGACCTCCCTCTAAAGATCCCATGTATGGGATCACACTCAGTGCCCCTAACCCTGCAGCAGGCTACCACCAACCCACGCCTCTGCTGGAGACTCCTGGACCCCCACAGGCAAGTCTGAGACAGTCTCCTGTGGGATCACTGCTACTTTCTCCTGAGATAAGAGGCTTATGGAAGTTTCCTGATGGAAGGGACAGACTGAGGAGGGAAACTGGGTCTTGCTCTGATGAGCGAGGCCATGATCAGTAAATCTTTAATACAATTTTATGTTGATGGATGGAGCTGTGTTATCTCCCTGCTATTTACCAGGGGCAAAACTATGG
Organism: Oreotragus oreotragus; assembly: GCA_006410675.1. Taxonomy (NCBI): domain Eukaryota; kingdom Metazoa; phylum Chordata; class Mammalia; order Artiodactyla; family Bovidae; genus Oreotragus; species Oreotragus oreotragus. Next base: position 95,183 of record SJYX01004210.1, on the reverse strand, counting down.
TGGAAGTAATGAAGATAATGGTGACCTCCCTCTAAAGATCCCATGTATGGGATCACACTCAGTGCCCCTAACCCTGCAGCAGGCTACCACCAACCCACGCCTCTGCTGGAGACTCCTGGACCCCCACAGGCAAGTCTGAGACAGTCTCCTGTGGGATCACTGCTACTTTCTCCTGGGTCCTGGTGCACAAGGTTCTGTTGTGCCCTCCAAGAGGCTGTTTCCCAGTCTTATGTAAGTAAGGCAGCTCTGTGGTGGGGTTAATGGCGACATCCTCCAAGAGAGCTTATGCCACACCCAAGCCTGCTACACCCAGAGCCCCTGTCTGTGCATCAGACTACTGCTGACCCATACATCCACAAGAGATGCTCAAACACAGTTCTGTCTCAGTCTCTGAAATGCAAAACTAGGAAGTCAGGAAATACCTGGAGTAATAGGCAAATTTGGCATTGGAGTACAGAATGAAGCAGGGCAAAGGCTAGAGTTTGCCAAGAGAATGCACAGGTCATAGCAAACACCCTCTTACAATAACACAAGAGAAGACTCTACACACGGACATCACCAGATGGTCAAAACCAAAATTAGATTGATTATATTCTTTGCAGCAAAAGATGGAGAAGCTCTATATAGTCAGCAAAAAACAAGACCAGGAGCTGACTGTGGCTGAGATAATGAACTACTTACTGCCAAATTCAGACTTAAATTGAATAAAGTAGGGAAAAACCACTAGATCATTCAGGTATGACCTAAATCAAATCCCCAAAGATTATACAATAGAAGCGAGAAATAGATTTAAGGGAATAGATCCGATAGACAGAGTGCCTGATGAACTATGGGCAGAGGTTCATGACATTGTACAGGAGACAGGGATCAAGACCATCCCCGAGAAAAAGAAATGCAAAAAAGCAAAATGACTCTCTGAGGAGGCCTTACAAATAGCTGTGAAAATAAGAGAAGCCGAAAGCAAAGGAGAAAAAGTAAGATATACCCCTTTGAATGCAGAGTTCCAAAGAATAGCAAGGAGAGATAAGAAAGCCTTTTTCAGTGATCAATACAAAGAAATAGAAGAAAACAATAGAATGAGAAAGACTAGAGATATCTTGAGGAAAATTAGAGATACCAAGGGAACATTTCACACAAAGATGGGCTCGATAAAGGACAGAAATGGTATGGATCGAACAGAAGCAGAATATATTAAGAATAGGTGGCAAGAATACACAGAAGAATTGTACAAAAAAGATCTTCACAACTCAGATAATCACGATGGTGTGATCACTCACCTAGAGCCAGACATCCTGGAATGTGAAGTCAGGTGGGGCCGTGTGAAACATCACTATGAACAAAGCTAGTGGAGGTGATGGAATTCCAGTTGAGCTACTTCAAATCCTAAAAGATGATGCCATGAAAGTGCTGCACTCAATATGCAAACAAATTTGGTAAACTCAGCAAAGGATTGGAAGACGTCAGTTTTCATTCCAGAAAGGCAATGCCAAAGAATGCTCAAAGTACCGCACAATTGCACTCTTCTCACATACTAGTAATGTAATGCTCAAAATTCTCCAAGCAGGTCTTCAACAATACCTAAGCCCTGAGCTTCCAGATGTTCAAGCTGGATTTAGAAAATGCAAAGGAACCAGAGATCAAATAGCCATCATCTGCTGGATCATCAAGAAAGCAAGCGAGTTCCAGGAAAACACCTATTTCTGCTTTATTGACTATGCTAAGCCCTTTGACTGTGTGGATCACAATAAACTGTGAAAAACTCTCGAAGAGATGGGAATACCAGAACACGTGATCTGCCTCTTGAGAAATCTGAATGCAGGTCAGGAGGCAACAGTTAGAACTGGATATGGAAAAACAGACTGGTTCCAAATAGGAAAAGGAGTATGTCAAGGCTGTATATTGTCACCCTGCTTATTTAACTTATATGCAGAGTACATTATGAGAAACTCTGGCCTGGAAAAAGCACAAGCTGGAATCAAGATTGCCAGGAGATATATTAATAACCTCAGATATGCAGATGACACCACCCTTATGGCAGAAAGTGAAGAATTAAAAAAACCTCTTGATAAAAGTGAAAGAGGAGAGTGAAAAAGTTGGCTTAAAACTCAACATTCAGAAAACGAAGATCATGGCATCTGGTTCCTTCACTTCATGGTGAATAGATGGAGAAACAGTGGAAACAGTGGCAGACTTTATTTTGGGTAGCTCCAAAATCACTGCAGATGTTGACAGTAGCCATGAAATTAAAAGATGCTTACTCCTTGGAAGGGAAGTTATGACCAACCTAGATAGCATATTCAAAAGCAGAGACATTACTTTGCCAACTAAGGTCCATCTAGTCAAGGCTATGGTTTTTCCAGTGGTCATGTATGGATGTGAGAGTTGGACTGTGAAGAAGGCTGAGCGCCGAAGAATTGATGCTTTTGAACTGTGGTGTTGGAGAAGACTCTTGAGAGTCCCTTGGACTGCAAGGAGATCCAACCAGTCCATTCTGAAGGAGATCAACCCTGGGATTTCTTTGGAAGGAATGATGCTAAAGCTGAAACTCCAGTACTTTGGCCACCTCATGCGAAGAGTTGACTCATTGGAAAAGACTCTGATGCTGGGAGGGATTGGGGGCAGGAGGAGAAGGGGACTACTGAGGATGAAATGGCTGGATGGCATTACGTACTCAATGGACGTGAGTCTGAGTGAACTCCGAGAGATGGTAATGAACAGGGAGGCCTGGCGTGCTGCTATTCATGGGGTCGCAAAGAGTCGGACACAATTGAGTGACTGAACTGAACTGACCTGAATATGTGCATCAAAAAAGTGTGTTTAATAATGCATTTTAGTTACAACAAACTGCTACAACCCCATCAAGAATTAGCCCATATCTTCTGCCATCTCTGTATTTGCAGTCAGGTTGCAAAGCATTATCAGAAAATAACAGTGTCTCATACCTTGACATCTGTCTCAAAGCAGTCATTTCTCTGTTTTCCTACATCAATACCCTTTTTTACATAATGTGTGTTTCAGACTTTTACAATCATCTCAATCCTATTCATACCAAGTTACTGTCATTTTGAAAAGATTTCATCTCCTCTACACAGCTCATAGACACAATCACATGGGAAATTGCTCAAAACCTTGATATTAAACCTAAATGTTTTGAATCTGAATGTATCCTTTCCTTATTGCTTCATATTAAAATGGAATAGATAACTTTTGTAGTCCTACACCTGACCTTCCCTTTAAACTTCATGTACCTTTTCCTTCTCTGACCATGATTAATTGTTTTTCCCCTTTTTAGTTATTTTTAAATTGTATTCACTATTATTTATCATTTATACAAACACATCTTCCCTGATAAAAGGAAAATTTCACTTGACCACAGGTCCCCCTCCCTCCAGTACTGCCTTGTCTCTTTCCAGAACTCATAGACAACTTTCTAAAAGACTTACATTTCAATCTGTGTTCATAAATCTTGGCTGCCTCAACCTTCTGCTGTTGTTGCTCAGTCACTAGGTTGTGTCCGACTCTTTGCGACCCCAGGAACTATAGCACGTTAGGCTTCCCTATCCTTCCCCATCTCCCAGAGTTTGCTCAAACTCATTCCACTGAGTTGGTAATGCCATCCAACCATCTCGTCCTCTGTCGTCTCCTTCTCCACCTGCTTTCAATCTTTCCCACAATCAGGGTCTTTTCTAATGAGTTGGTTTTTTGCATCAGGTGGCCAAAGTATTGGAGCTTCAGCCTCAGCATCAGTCCTTCTCTAATGCGGATAATTTCCAGGGAAATACCTCTCATGAAGATTACTGCCCTCTTTCTTTTGACTAAATACGGTGGGTGTTTCTTTACTATTATGCTAGTAAAATTCTTAGGTCTATCTGATACTGTTGAATACTTTTGTTTTGTTTTGTTTTAATCTGGTTTGTCGCAGTTTTTTGATACTGCTTCCCAGTATTTTTTTTTTTTTTTGAGAATTCCCTTTCTAACCTATTTTTTATAATTGTATATTTTCTAGGAATCTGCCCTAGAATTTAATCTTCTGTTAATCTAAACAGGTTTCATGAGAAATCTCATCCATAGCTTTATCTCCAACACTATGTTCTGATTAATTTCAAGATAATATTCCATTTTGAATTTTTATTTTCTGGCATTCACAACCCTTGCAGCTCCATACTGGACATCATTTTGGGGGATGTCTTATAGGCTATGGGCTATACTCATACCTAAATTTCAGATATTTCTCCTAAATCTCTTTCTAAATTTTATAGATGATGCCTCTAATTCATAGGATGGTTTTGATATACAAACCAGTAAATAAAGCTATGTATGTATCTCATCTATTTGCTTTCTAGATTTTACTACAGAAAGACAATTTGCATTTTTTCTTCAATATCATAGAATAAACCCTATGATTTAAGGTTATTCTTTCAAAGTCTACTCAAAGATATACACTTCTAAGGAAATTTTTAGACTATTTTTATTTAGAATATTTTATTCAGTATTTCTAAACAATATATAAAGTATATATAAACAATATATTAAAAAGATCCTCTGGAGAAGGGATAGACTACCCACTACAGTATTCATGGGCTTCCCTGATGGCTCAGCTGGTAAAGAATCTTCCTGCAATGTGAGAGGACTGGATTGGGAAGATCCCCTGGAGAAGGGAATGGCTACCCTCTGCAGTATTCTGGCCTGATAAATTCCAGGGACTGTATAGTCCTTGGGGTTGCAAATAGTTGGACACGACCGAGTGACTTTCACATTCACTTTTTTCACTGATAAAATAATTTTCTCATTAGTACACGTTTCAACACTATAAAATCTTATTAAAAATCATGGGCGACTAATAAGTAAAAATACTAAATATCAAAAATGCTTAGAAGAAAAAACATAGCATGCTACTGTATAGACAAATGCATATAAATTGTTAGACAAGTGACACAAATGTGTAAAAATGATCTGTGTTTATAACATATTTTACTGTTTAATTCTCCCATAATGGTTTAAATACTTACATTTATAGGAAAATAGTAGCCGCATATGTCCAAGTAAAATGTATTATTAGCATACTAAATTTATCCTACAAAGCAGGCCAATTTGTTTTGTACGTTCTTCTTTCAACATATTTGATTCAAAGACATTGCAAAGGGAGTTTATTCCTTTGAATTTTAAAAGAGATTCTATAGATGAAATATATATATATATATATATTTTTTTTCAGAAATCAGATTTGCTTTTATATGTAACTTTTTTTGGACTTTTTTGTTTATGTCAGCAATGTTCATTTGATGTAACCGCACATGCTCATTTTATATATCTTGTCTTTGAGATTGATATGCTCTAAATTACAAATACCTGCCAATAGGCACTGATAGAAAGAGTTCCTAATGAACTATGGAATGAGGTTCATGACATTGTACAGGAGACAGGGATCAAGACCATCCCCATGGAAAAGAAATGCAAAAAAGCAAAATGGCTGTCTGGAGAAGCCTTACAAATAGCACTGAAAAGAAGAGAGGTGAAAAGCAAAGGAGAAAAGAAAAGATATAAGCATCTGAATGTAGAGTTCCAAAGAATAGCAAGAAGAGATAAGAAAGCCTTCTTCAGCAATCAATGCAAAGAGATAGAGGAAAACAACAGAATGGGAAAGACTAGAGATCTTTACAAGAAAATTGGAGATACCAAGGGAACATTTCATGCAAAGATGGGCTCGATAAAGGATAGAAATGGTATGGACCTAACAGAAACAGAAGATGTTAAGAAGAGGTGGCAAGAATACACAGAAGAACTGTACAGAAAAGATCTTCATGACCCAGATAATCATGAGGATGTGATCACTAATCTAGAGCCAGACATCTTGGAATGTGAAGTCAAGTGGGCCTTAGAAAGCATCACTAAGAACAAAGCTAGTGGAGGTGATGGAATTCC
>SJYX01004210.1:74894-85468 GCA_006410675.1 Oreotragus oreotragus | reverse complement strand
GATGGACGTGAGTCTGAGTGAACTCCGGGAGATGGTGATAGGGAGGCCTGGCGTGCTGCGATTCATGGGGTCGCAAAGAGTCGGACATGACTGAGGGACTGAACTGAAATGAACTGAACTGAACTGAAGAAATCCCATTTGGGCCTTTCTTTCACTGTAAAATTTGGTTTGTTACCCATTGGCCTAAATCAGATGAGTTCTCTCTTCTGAGTCTGTAGAATTTCCCTTTAAAAACTGTAATAAAATTTTACAGTTTTATTATAGTATAATAGAAATTAGATATATTTAAAATATAGTTTTATAAACTGTGATGTTTTATATTTGTATACATTGTAAAATAATTACCAAAATCAAATTACATTAAGATAGCCTCATTCTTCTGGGAGAAAACCTTCACAACAACAACAAAAACAGAGAAAGTTTTTCAAAAGTATAAAAGTATCTGATGTATTGACGGGAATCTAACACTATCACTTTGAGTTGTATCTTGAATAAAACATCATCTCTCTATACAGCTACCAGATACCTTCCCTCCTTTCAGAAATTTCCTGAGGTTTTTAACCATAGTTTCATTCCAGGTATCATATCCTCTTCCCAACATATACTGAGTGTTCTAACTCTAATACCTATTTTGTGAATCAGGAGATGCACATATTTATAGTTATGCAATTCATTGACTTTTTAGTAGGAAGAAAAGTCTAAATATTCTAAATTTCAATTAATAAAAGACTATTTCTCCCAGCAGTCTTGATTCTAGTTTGTGCTTCATCCAGCCCTGCATTTTGTATGATGTATTCTGCATATAAGTTAAATAAGCATGAGGACAATATACAGCCTTGATGTACTCCTTTCCCAATTTGGAACCAGGCTGTTGTTCCATATCTCGTTCAAACTCTTGCTTCTTGACCTGCATACATATTTCTTAGGAGGCAGTTAAGGTGGTCTGATATTCCTATCTCCTTAAGAAATTTCCAGTTTGTTGTGATACATACAGTCAAACACTTTGGCATAGTCAATAAAGTAGAAGTAGATGTTTTTCTAGAACTCTCTTCCTTTTTCTGTGATCCAATGGATGTTGGCAATTTGATCTCTGGTTCTTCTGCCTTTTCTAAATCCAGCTTAGAGAATTTGGAAGAAGAAATTTAGGAATATATATCTTTTAATCTTAAAAGTATAATATTTGAAGTGGATTATTCTAACAAGTTAGAATAACATAATTCAGGTAATGGAAACAATTGAAAATACTGATAAGTTTGGCTGCATTAGAAATTAAAGCTTTCTTTATCAAAAACAGTTGAGACATTGAAAAGGCAATCCATAGAATGGGAAAGATCTGTAATACATACAAACAGCAAAAGTCTTGTGTCCAAATTATACAGCAGACTCTCAGGGCTCACTGCAAATTTTCACACTCATAGAAAAATGACCTAAAACTTGAACTGGCATATAACAGCAACAAATATTGAAATACCCAATAAATATTGATGAAGACACTGAAGCCTCATTATTCATCAGGAAAATGCAAATTAAAAACATTGTGACATACCACTACACAGCTCTCATAGTGATCAAAACTGGAAAAGCTGACAGAACAGGTATCAGCAAGGATATGGAGCACCTAAATTCTCATGTTCTTCTGGGGCAGTTGTAAAGTGCCACAATTACTGTGGGAAACTGTTTAGTGATAAGTTGAAGATGTGCATATTCTGTGCTCAAAAATTCACTAGTATTTATATACCCAATGCCAAGTCATTTCAATCCTGTCTGGCTGAAATGCAACCCTATGGACTGTAGCCTGCCAGGCTCCTCTATCCATGGGATTTTCCAGGCAAGAATACTGGAGTGGCTGTGCCCTTCTCCAGGGGATCTTCCTGACCCAGGGATCAAACCGGCATCTCTTATGTCTCCTACATTGGCAAATGGGTTCTTCATCACCACTACCGCTACCAGGGGAGCCCATATATCCAATAGATATGTCCATATTTGAAAATTAAAGCTATTTACCAAGATGTATATAGCAACATGAGGAGGGCATAGCAACCCACTCCAGTATTCTTGGCTGGAGTATCCCCATGGAAAGAGCACCCTGGCAGGCTGCAGTCTTTGCTGTGCAAAGAATTAGACACAACTGAGCAACTAAACACAGCACAGCATAGCACATATAGCAACTCTGGACTTCCCAGGTGACTCATTGGTAAAGAATCCACCTTCCAGTGGAAGACACAGGAGATGTGGCTTCAGTTCCTGTGTTGGGAGGATCCCAAGGAGAAGGAAATGGCAACCCACTCCAGTATTCTTGCCAGGAAAATCCCATGGACAAAGGAGACTGGCAAGCTACAGTCCATAGGGTTGGAAAGAGCCAGACAGGACTGAAATGACTTGGCATTGGATATATACATACTAGACACACACACACACACACACACACACACACACACACACAGAAACTTTAATCATAACAGCCTCAAATTAGAGAAAACTGTATGTCCAGTAATAGTAACAGTGATTAATGAACTTTGACCTATCTTAACAATAGAAAAATAGATAGCAATCAAAATGGTTAGACTCCTAAAGAGCATGATGGATATCACAAACATAACACTTTGTAAAAGTAGCCAAACACAAAATAACATATGTGTTATGATTTCTTTTATATCAAATTTAAAAGCAAAAAAATCTATATTAAAGAAGTGAAGTAGTAGCTACAATTAAGAGAAAGATGTGGGTCTTAGAACCCTTTCTGAGAAGTGCTTTAGAATTGTTTGAACATTTTTTATATTGAGATTGTTTCTGGTAAAACAGGCATGTTCATCTTGTGCTAATTCACAAATGATTAAACTTTTAAACTTCATATTCAAAAGCAGAAATATTACTTTGCCAACAAAGGTCCATCTAGTCAAGGTTATGTTTTTTCCAGTTGTCATGTATGGATGTGAGAGTTGGACTGTGAAGAAAGCTGAGCGCTGAAGAATTAATGCTTTTGAACTGTGGTGTTGGACGAGACTCTTGAGAGTACCTTGGACTGCAAGGAGATCCAAACAGTCCATTCTAAAGGAGATCAGCCCTGAGTGTTCTTTGGAAGGAATGATGCTAAGGCTGAAACTCCAATACTTTGGCCACCTCATGCGAAGAGTTGACTCATTGGAAAAGACTCTGATGCTGGGAGGGATTGGGGACAGGAGGAGAAGGGAATGACAGAGAATGAGATGGCTGGATGGCATCACCGACTCGATGGATGTGAGTTTGAGTGAACTCTGGGAGTTGATGATGGACAGGGAAGCCTGATTTGCTGCGATTCGTGGGGTCACAAAGAGTTGGATAGGACTGAGCGACTGAACTAAACTGAAACTGCATAAACAACATTTATAAATAAAATGAATCAGATTACCTTGATATCTATATAAAATAGATATATATAAATTACTCGTTATAAAATACTGAATAAGTATTTCTCCCAATCTAATTGAATGTGACAGATTTTGTACAACTGGACATATACACTAATGTTACTATCATCTTTTTAAAAATTCAGGAAATATGTAAACAATATTGAACACGTCTACATATTTTCCATCCTTACATTTGGCTCTAAAGTATTCATCCCAAGTTAAGCCAATTATAAACGATAATATGAGGAAATATAATTGAAGTATCTTATATTTTTTATATAATGGGTTATAGTAGAATTGTATTGTTGCTCTTAGGAAAGATTCTAATAATGATATTCAGATCAAATATTCTTTCAGTTAAAAAGAAATAGGATCCACATCTTGTTAACTAGCAACACAGCGCCCTGTTTTCTAAGGCATCCCTAACATCTAACATACATTATACTTCCAAATTAATGCAATATTGTGACAAGATTACTTGAAAATTACTTGTGGGATCATCAGAGTTAAACTCCAGTTTGTCACATGAAGCAATATATATTTTCTCTGACAAACTCAATTTGTTCTAAAATTAAACAACTCTTGACATATCTTCATCAAGTGAAGAACAAATTTTCTGTTTTCAATATAGACACAGGTTTTAGATGCATAATTTATAAAAAGTCACAGTCCTTTAGATGGAAGCAAAATACAACGTGCCTTAAAAAAAACACTTCATTGAGATATAATTGACATATACAAGCCATGCACATTTATTTAATGTATACTACTTAATAAGTTGGAGATGAGTTTTCATCACTACAATCTATGCCATAAACATATACACCCCTTCCAAAAAATTCCTTCTTCTCACTTTTATTATCTTTATTACTTTGTGCCTTCAGAGTGCTTAACATATAACTTATGCTCTTAGTAAATTTTTAAGTACAAAACCGTTGTTAACTATAATCCCTGTGTTGTACCACTGATCTCTAGGAGTTATTCATCTTGCATAACTACAACTTTGTTTACTTTCACTAATATGTCTCCATTCCCCACTCCCTAGGTCCTAGAAATGACCTTTCTAATCTCCATTTCTATGCTGCTACTGCTGCTGCTAAGTAGCTTCAGAGTAGTGTCCGACTCTGTGCGACCCCATGGACTGCAGCCCACCAGGCTCCTCTGTTCATGGGATTTTCCAGGCTAGTACTGGAGTGGGTTGCCAGTGCAGTGTCTATGACTTTACTGTTTTAGAGTCTTCATATAAATGGTATCATGTAATATTTGTCCTTCTGTGTCTGACTTATTTCACTTAGTATAATGTCCTCCAGGATCATCCATGATAATTCAAAACATAGAATTTTCTTCTTGTAAATGCTGAATAATATCCCAATTTTCTTAAACGTGATGACAAAATTAGAAATAAAAAATAGTACTTTGGTAGGTACTTGGACTGAGAGTTTATTTTTAGGTACCTCTTTATGTATAAATTATAAAAGAAAGTATGTGAGATCCCTAGGAATAATTGTTAAATTGGTTATCAAAGGTTAATTCTATACACTTTCATGAACAATAAGAATTTTCATTTATGAAGTAAAAATTTTAAGAGGGGATATTGCATAATATTCATGACATGAAAATACTGATTCCCTTCTCCGCGATCCACATTTTATATGTGAAGTGGCAGTAGAATAAATGTAGGGGCATGGAAGTCACCACCCCATCTAAACTTTGGTATCTTCCTGTTACCTAAAGAGAAATTTTATGTTTAAATTATTTAATTTGTTCCTTTTTATATGTTGAAGCAGTGGCAAATTATGAAGTGCATAAATGCTGTACATGTTAAAGCATATATTCATAAAGTAAAATTTGGAAGAATTTTAATTTGTACTTTTTAAAAAATGTCCACAAATGCTTGAATATACATAATCAGGCAATGCACACTAATAGCGGAACAAGGATATCAATAATTCAAGGTAATTACAAATGAAAACATTTAAAAATTTCTCAAAAATAATGTTATTATGTGTTTTATAGGAATAAGCTTTCAATTTCTTTTTTACAGAGAAAATAAGATTGCTGCACAAAATGTATAAATTCTTGAAAAATTATTATTATTATTGTTTTTTATTAAGAGTCTCTGGTTACCTGGAAATGCAATAAATTCCCTTAGTTTTGTTGACATAGAACTAACATCCATGTTTAAGTGCAGTGAAATAATATCTTAATTCAGTTCAGTTCAGTCACTCAGTCGCATCTGACTCTTTGCAATCCCATGAATTGCAGCAAACCAGGCCTCCCTGTCCATCACCAAATCCCAGAGTTCACTCAGATTCACATCCATCGAGTTGGTGAAGCCATCCAGCCATCTCATCCTCTGTCATCCCCTTCTCTTCCTGCCCCTAATCTCTCCCAGCATCAAAGTATTTTCCAATGAGTCAACTCTTTGCATGAGATGGCCGAAGTACTGGAGTTTCAGCTTTAGCATCATTCCTTCCAAAGAAATCCCAGGGCTGATCTCCTTTAGAATGGACTGTTTGGATCTCCTTGCAGTCCAAGGGACTCTCAAGAGTCTTCTCCAACACCATAGTTCAAAAGCATCAATTCTTTGGTGCTCAGCCTTCTTCACAGTCCAACTTATATCCATATGTGACTACTGGAAAAACCATAGCCTTGACTAGACAGACCTTAGTCGGCAAAGTAATGTCTCTGCTTTTTAATATGCTGTCCAAGTTTGTCATAGTTTTTCTTCCTAGGAGTAGCGACTTTTAATTTCTTGGCTGCAGTCACCATCTGCAGTGATTTTGGAGCCCCCAAAAGTAAAGTCTGACACTGTTTCCACTGATTCCCCATCCATTTCCCAAGAAGTGATGGGACTGGATTCCATGATCTTCGTTTTCTGAATGTTGAGCTTTAAGCCAACTTTTTCACTCTCCTCTTTCACTTTCATCAAGAGGCTTTTTAGTTCCTCTTCACTTTCTGCCATAAGGGTGGTGTCATCTGCATATCTGAGGTTATTGATATTTCTCCCGGCAATCTTGATTCCAGCTTGTGTTTCTTCCAGTCCAGCGTTTCTCATGATGTACTCTGCATATAAGTTAAATAAGCAGGGTGACAATATACAGCCTTGACGTACTCCTTTTCCTATTTGGAACCAGTCTGTTGTTCCATGTCCAGTTCTAACTGTTGCTTCCTGACCTGCATACAGATTTCTCAAGAGGCAGGTCAGGTGGTCTGGTATTCCCATCTCTTTCAGAATTTTCCACAGTTTATTGTGATCCACACAGTCAAAGGCTTTGGCATAGTCAATAAAGCAGAAATAGATGTTTTTCTGGAACTCTCTTGCTTTTTCCATGATCCAGCGGATGTTGGCAATTTGATCTCTGGTTCCTCTGCCTTTTCTAAAACCAGCTTGAACATCAGGGAGTTCACGGTTCACATATTGCTGAAGCCTGGCTTGGAGAATTTTGAGCATTACTTTACTAGCGTGTGAGATGAGTGCAATTGTGCGGTAGTTTGAGCATTCTTTGGCATTGCCTTTCTTTGGAATTGGAATGAAAACTGACCTTTTCCAGTCCTGTGGCCACTGCTGAGTTTTCCAAATTTGCTGGCATATTGAGTGCAGCACTTTCACAGCATCATCTTCCAGGATTTGAAACAGCTCAACGGGAATTCCATCACCTCCACTAGCTTTGTTCTTAGTGATGCTTTCTAAGGCCCACTTGACTTCACATTCCAAGATGTCTGGCTCTAGATTAGTGATCACATCCTCATGATTATCTGGGTCGTGAAGATCTTTTCTGTACAGTTCTTCTGTGTATTCTTGCCACCTCTTCTTAATATCTTCTGCTTCTGTTAGGTCCATACCATTTCTATCCTTTATCGAGCCCATCTTTGCATGAAATGTTCCCTTGGTATCTCCAATTCTCTTGAAGAGATCTCTAGTCTTTCCCATTCTGTTGTTTTCCTCTATCTCTTTGCATTGATTGCTGAAGAAGGCTTTCTTATCTCTTCTTGCTATTCTTTGGAACTCTGCATTCAGATGCTTATATCTTTTCTTTTCTCCTTTGCTTTTCGCCTCTCTTCTTTTCAGTGCTATTTGTAAGGCTTCTCCAGACAGCCATTTTGCTTTTTTGCATTTCTTTTCCATGGGGATGGTCTTGATCCCTGTCTCCTGTACAATGTCACGAACCTCATTCCATAGTTCATCAGGAACTCTGTCTATCAGATCTAGGCCCTTAAATCTATTTCTCACTTCCACTGTATAATCATAAGGGATTTGATTTAGGTCATACCTGAATGGTCTAGCGGTTTTCCCTACTTTCTTCAATTTAAGTCTGAATTTGGAAATAAGGAGTTCATGATCTGAGCCACAGTCAGCTCCTGGTCTTGTTTTTGTTGACTGTATAGAGCTTCTCCATCTTTGGCTGCAAAGAATATAATCAATCTGATTTCGGTGTTGACCATCTGGTGATGTCCATGTGTAGAGTCTTCTCTTGTGTTGCTGGAAGAGGGTGTTTGCTATGACCAGTGCATTTTCTTGGCAAAACTCTATTAGTCTTTGCCCTGCTTCATTCCGCATTCCAAGGCCAAATTTGCCTGTTACTCCAGGTGTTTCTTGACTTCCTACTTTAGCATTCCAGTCCCCTATAATGAAAAGGACATCTTTTTTGGGTGTTAGTTCTACAAGGTCTTGTAGGTCTTCATAAAACCGTTCAACTTCAGCTTCTTCAGCATTACTGGTTGGAGCATAGACTTAGATTACTGTGATATTGAATGGTTTGCCTTGGAGATGAACAGAGATCATTCTGTCATTTTTGAGATTGCATCCAAGTACTGCATTTCGGACTCTTTTGTTGACCATGATGGCTACTCCATTTCTTCTGAGGGATTCCTGCCTGCAGTAGTAGATCTAATGGTCATCTGAGTTAAATTCACCCATTCCAGTCCAATTCAGTCTATTTGCTGATTCCTAGAATGTCGCCATTCATTCTTGCTATCTCTTGTTTGACCACTTTCAATTTGCCTTGATTCATGGACCTGCCATTCCAGGTTCCTATGCAATATTGCTCTTTACAGCATCTAACCTTGCTTCTATCACCAGTCACATCCACAGCTGAGTATTGTTTTTGCTTTGGCTCCATCCTTTCGTTCTTCTGGAGTTATTTCTCCACTGATCTCCAGTAGCATATTGGGCCTCTACTGACCTGGGGAGTTCCTCTTTCAATATCCTATCATTTTGCCTTTTCATACTGTTCATGGTGTTCTCAAGTCAAGAATACTGAAGTGGTTTGCCATTCCCTTCTCCAGTGGACCACATTCTGTCTTAGAAGAGTCTAAAGATCTGTTGCTTTCATATTTCTATCACTTGGGAATATTTATTGTGGGTCTGGTATGTTCCAGACACATTACCCATGCATGAAATATATTAGGGATTCATGGGCTGTGCATTTATATACCCAGAATCTAGCGAGTGAAAAAAAAGAAGAAGAGGTATTGTTAGTAGCATTCTAATTGTAAGTAATAATAAACACACTGAAGACACAACATTTAACAAGATAACAGTGAAATTAGTAATTGACTATTTTATAAACTGTTTTGAAAAAATATAAAGAAGTGCAAAAGTTGACATATATTTTAAATCAAAGCTATTGAACAGGAACCTCGGTGCTCTGTGGTCACCTACAATGGGAGGGAATCCAAAAATATATGTGAGTATGTATATGTGTATATATATGTGTGTAATGTGGTTGACTCACTTTGATGTACAGCAGAAACTAATACAACATTGTAAAGTAACTATAGTCCAATTAAAAGAAAAAAAAGCTATTGACAGTAAACATGGTTGTAATGAAAAACACACTGAAGACACAACATTTAACAAGATAACAGTGAAATTAGTAATTGACTATTTTATAAACTGTTTTGAAAACATATAAAGAAGTGCAAAAGTTGACATATATTTTAAATCAAAGCTATTGAACAGGAACCTCGGTGCTCTGTGGTCACCTACAATGGGAGGGAATCCAAAAATATATGTGAGTATGTATATGTGTATATATATGTGTGTAATGTGGTTGACTCACTTTGATGTACAGCAGAAACTAATACAACATTGTAAAGTAACTATAGTCCAATTAAAAGAAAAAAAAGCTATTGACAGTAAACATGGTTGTAATGACTAAGTAATTTAATGGGATATGAAATTATGGTTAGATCTTGAGATGTAAGTGATTTTTGTTATGACAATAAAAGTGAATGACTAAAGTCAAGTGAAGGCACATATCCATTAAAATGAGAGAAAAAAAAATCCCAGTTATCAATGGATAATCTGTATGCAAATCAACAAAATGTGGGATAAATGCAGATATTGGGCAAATAGTAAAAATAAATAAAACCTGAGACAAATGCCACAGTTTATAATAAAATTATTTAAACAATACTTTTGAGACTAAAAAAGTTTGCAAACAATTATTTGAAAATAACTAATATAAACAGAATTTCCAAGGCAAATTAAGGCTTATATTTACTGTGTGATGCACAAAGCGATGAAATATTTGAAAGTATCTGAGATGATAAGTGTAGGTGGTTAGTACAAATTAATAGCATAAACCTTAAAGGAGAAGGGTTATTGGTAAGAAAAAAAATATGATCAGGATAGCTCTCTCTTGTGAGAATGGAGGATACTATCCCTACCTAAGTAGCTTACTTGAGTTAAAATTAGCCATTTCATTGTTTTTGGACCCAGATTTTACTGAGGAGGTGTTTGATGAAGGGAATGATGATAGAATGGAGTTTAGTTTTCATGGAAGAGAAGCCAGGTTTCACACTATAGGGAGAATGACCAGAATGGAAGAATTTTCCCAAATGAATAAATTCCCCAGATCATAGAATTTTCAGAGCTAAATGGGAAGTGTCTTGATTAGCAAAGTTGGTCATCCTAAATCAAGACAGAAGGTGTAGGAAATATTCAGTAAAGAGGCTAGGCAACAGGATTTTGAGGAAAGGAGATGTGGGTTTTTTTGGCTTGTTTTTCTTTTTGTTTGTTTCTCTCTCTTTTTAAAACTATTTTAAAATGCTAACTGAATGCTTTTATTTATTTTTAATTGATTTCTTTGGGATTATATTTGCTTTACAATGTTGTGTTAGTTTCTACTGTACAGCAAAATAGATATGATACACACCTGTGTGTGTGTGTATGTACTG
>SJYX01004210.1:59168-71312 GCA_006410675.1 Oreotragus oreotragus | reverse complement strand
GGAACTTCCAGATGTTCAAGCTGGTTTTAGAAAAGGCAGAGGAACCAGAGATCAAATTGCCAACATCCGCTGGATCATCAAGAAAGCAAGAGAGTTCCAGAAAAACATCTATTTCTGCTTTATTGAAAATGCCAAAGCCTTTGACTGTGTGGATCACAATAAACCGTGGAAAATTCTGAAAGAGATGGGAATACCAGACCACCTGACCTGCCTCTTGAGAACCCTATATGCAGGTCAGGAAGGAACAGTTAGAAGTGGACATGGAACAACAGACTGGTTCCAAATAGGAAAAAGAGTTCATCAAGTCTGTATATTGTCACCCTGCTTATTTAACTTAATTGCAGAGTACATCATGAGAAATGCTGGACTGGAAGAAACACAACCTGGAATCAAGATTGCTGGGAGAAATATCAATAACCTCAGATATGCAGATGACACCACCCTTATCGCAGAAAGTGAAGAGGAACTGAAAAGCCTCCTGATGAAAGTGAAAGAGAAGAGTGAAAAAGTTGGATTAAAGCTCAACATTCAGAAAACAAAGATCATGACATCCAGTCCCATGAGTTCATGGCAAATAGATGGGGAAACAGTGGCTGACTTTATTTTGAGAGGCTCCAAAATCACTGCAGATGGTAACTGGAGCCATGAAATTAAAAGATGCTTACTCCTTGGAAGGAAAGTTATGACCAACCTAGATAGCATATTCAAAAGCAGAGACATTACTTTGCCAACTAGGGTCCGTCTGATCAAGGCTATGGTTTTTCCAGTAATGGCTCAGAGGTCAAAGCGTCTGCCTCCAATGCGGGAGACCTGGGTTCGATCCCTGGGTCAGGAAGATCCCCTGGAGAAGGAAATGGCAACCCACTCCAGTATTCTTGCTTGGAGAATCCCATGGACTGAGGAGCTTGGTGGGCTGCAGTCCACGGGGTCACAAAGAGTCGGACACGACTGAGTGACTTTACTTACTTACTTACTTACTTACATGTATGGATATGAGAGTTGGACTGTGAAGAAGGCTGAGCACCGAAGAATTGATGCTTTTGAGCTGTAATGTTGGAGAAGACTCTTGAGAGCCCCTTGGACTGCAAGGAGATCCAGCCAGTCCATTCTGAAGGAGATTAGCCCTGGGATTTCTTTGGAAGGAATGATGCTAAGCTGAAACTCCAGTACTTTGGCCACCTCATGCAAAGAGTTGACTCATTGGAAAAGACTCTGATGCTTGGATGGATTTGGGGCAGGAGGAGAAGGGGACGACAGAGGATGAGATGACTCGATGGATGTGAATCTGAATGAACTCTGGGAGTTGGTGATGGACAGGGAGGCCTGGCATGCTGCGATTCACGGGGTTGCAAAGAGTCGGACACAACTGAGCGACTGAACTGAACTGAAACTGAAACTGAGTAAACAGTCTTTACTTCTTGGAAGCCCAGATGATCGTCTTTGACTCTCAGCCAAGGTAAGGTCATTGGAATTTATGATATGCATTTCAAAGTCCAAAGCTCTCTTGGTGATCCACAGAGCCAAAACTACACTTGTTTGGAAATATTTCCTTAAACTCTCCTTCAGTAAGATACCACATATATCAGTGGTTCAATCTAAAGATAAGTGAATTCACGTGTGGATAAGGACCTGCAGAGCTTTGGAATCATGTATAAATATTCAGGGGATTTTAAAATACCAGATATTCCTTGGACTTCCACTGCTCGTCTACATTGCTTCTTCACCCATACTGTGTCTTTTGCCTGTAAGTAAAGGCTGTATATGAATATGTTTTGTGGTGTCTTGTAAGTACTCTGAAATAGTTGATGTGGTAAAATCTCTACACTCATTCTATGGACAAAAAATTGTATTTTCATGATATACTTTTAAGGTGATATGTAACTTCTGTACATTTTCTGTTGTGTTTCATTCATAAAACACCTCTTTTTCTCAGGAATTAAGGAGAGAAGACAGAGGGAAGAAAGGATAGAATTAGGATTTATTTGTGACATATTATAATTCATTTCCTAAATGGGAAAATTGAAGTATAGAATAGTTGACAAATTTTCCTAAAAATGTCCTTAATCTCTACTTTCCTAAAAATACCTTGAATTAATTATTGTATTCTTAGAATATCCTAAATCATCAATGCTAGTAACTTGGAGTGATCTCAGAATATATATATATATATTATGCTGAGGACTGAATTAGTAGATAGCTTTACTGTGTATATTTTATGAAAAAATATAGATATTTTGTTGAGAAATTAGATAGCTTATGTAGTATTATGAAATGAAATTCCATTATTAATTATTCATGAAATATTCATGAATTTTATTCATGAAATATTAATAATTCATTAGATTTTAAACTTTTAACAAAAATTTTTTTAATAATTACTCCTACAAAAAATTGTAGGAGTACATGAGTTTTGCATTTGGAATATGATTAGTATTATTTTAAACAGAAAAACATTGCTATAATAACAGTGGAACACTAATCAAGTGTATTAAGATGTAGAGAAGCATGATCAACCTTGTGTTTGAAAGCTTTTATCTGGCTGAAAGTAAAAGAATGGATAGATGGGGACAGACCTGAAGTCAGGGACAGTGAATTGGAGGTTAATGAAGTATGAAATTGGAGGAGATGTAACATGGCTTAAAGCATATGAGTTTAAGGAAAACAGAGGAAAATGATTTTGAGGCAGAAATATGAAAGCAAGAGAGAGAAAGACAGCATACTTGGGAAACCTAAGTAAATTTAATCCTCTTTGTAATTTTGTGAAAGATTGAACTGTTAAAAGTCTAGAGCACCTTGCTAAATAAAAGCCCACAAGGTGGCCAGGTGCTCTTGAGTGAAGTTTTACTGAGAAACAGCCAGAATCATTGGTCCCTGTGTTGTCTATGGATGCTGAAAGCTGTAACAACAGAGATGAGTAGCTGGCACAAAAATCACGTGCCTGTAACATCAAAACCTACAATATAGCCTTTCATAGAAAAAAGTTACCAAGAATCAGTGAAGTTCAATTCAGTCGCTCAGTCGTGTTCAACTCTTGGAAACCTATGAACCTCAGCAGGCCTCACTGTCCATCACCAACGCCCCGAGTACACCCAAACCATGTCCATTGAGTCGGTGATGCCATCCAACCATCACATACTCTGTCGTCCCCTGCTCCTACTGCCATCAATCTTTCCCAGCATCAGGGTCTTTTCAAATGAGTCAGCTCTTTGCATCAGGTGGCCAAAGTATTGGAATTTCAGTTTCATCATCAGTCTTTCCAATGAATACTCAGGACTGATTTCCTTTAGAATGGACTGGTTGGATCTCCCTGCAGTCCAAGGGACTCTCGAGAGTCTTCTCCAACACCACAGCTCAAAAGCATCAATTCTTCGGCACTCAGCTTTCTTTATAGATAAACTTTCACATCCATACATGACCACTGGAAAAACCATAGCCTTGACTAGATGGACCTTTTTTGCCAAAGTAATGTCTCTGCTTTTTAATATGCTATCTAGGTTGGTCACAACTTTCCTTCCAAGGAGTAAGCACCTTTTAATGTCATGGCTGCAGCACCATATACAGTGATTTTTGAAGCCCAAAAAATAGTCAGCCACTGTTTCCACTGTTTCTCCATGTATTTCCCATGAAGTGATGGGACCAGATGCCATGATCTTCGTTTTCTGAAAGTTGAGCTTTAAGCCAACTTTTTCACTCTCTTCTTTCACTTTCATCAAGAGGCCCTTTAGTTCTTTTTCACTTTCTGCCATAGGGTGGTGTCATCTGCATATCTGATGTTATTGATGTTTCTCCCAGCAATCTTGATTCCAGCTTGTGCTTCCCCTAGCCCAGCACTTCTCATGATGTACACTGCATATAAGTTAAATAAGCCAGGTGACAATATACAGCCCTGATGTACTCCTTTACCTCTTTGAAACCAGTCTGTTATTCCATGTCCAGTTCTAACTGTGGCTTCCTGACCTGCATACAGGTTTCTCAAGAAGCAGATCACATCATTTGGTATTCCCATCTCTTTCAGAATTTTTCACAGTTTGACTGTGGAAAGCCTTTGATCCACACAGTCAAAGGCTTTGGCATAGTCAATAAAGCAGAAGTAGATGTTTTTCTGGAACTCTTTTGATTTTTTGATGATCCAGTGGATGTTGGTAATTTGATCTCTGGTTCCTGGCCCTTTTTTAAAACCAGCTTGAACATCTGGAGTTCTACAGTTCACGTATTGCTGAAACCTGGCTTGGAGAATATTGAGCATTTACTAGCATGTGAGATGAGTGCAATTTTGAGGTAATTTGAGCATTCTTTGGCATTGTCTTTCTTTGTGACTGGAATGAATACTGACCTCTTCCATTCCTGTGGCCACTGCTGAGTTTTCCAAATTTGCTGACATATTGAGTGCAGCACTTTCACAGCATCATTTTTTAGGATTTGAAGTAGCTCAACACCTCCACCAGCTTTCTTCATAGTGATGCTTTCTAAGGCCCACTTGTCTTCACATTCCAGGATGTCTGGCTCTAGGTGAGTGTGAATGATCACACCATCATGATTATCTGGGTTGTGAAGATCTTTTTTGGACAGTTCTTCTGTGTATTCTTACCACCTCTTCTTAATACTTTCTGCTTCTGTTAGGTTCATACCATTTCTGTCCTTTATTGAGCCTATCTTTGCATGAAGTTGTTCCCTTGGTATCTCTAATTTTCTTGAAGAGATCTCCAGTCTTCCCCATTCTATTGTTTTCTTCTATTCCTTTGAATTGATCACTGAGGAAGGCTTTCTTATCTCTCTTAGGTATTCTTTGGAACTCTTCATTCAAACAGGTATATCTTCCCTTGTCTCCTTTGCTTTTCACTTCTCTTCTTTTCACAGCTATTTGTAAGACCTCCTCAAAGAGCCATTTTGCTTTTTTGCATTTCTTTTTCTTGGGAATGGTCTTGATCCCTGTCTCCTGTACAATGTCAAGAACCTCAGTCAATAGTTCATCAGGCAGTTTGTCTATCAGATCTAGTCCCTTAAATCTACTTCTCACCTCCACTGTACAGTCATAAGAGATTTGATTTAGATCATACCTGAATGGTCTAGTGAGATGCATGAATTTCTGGAAATATTTTGGTGAGGTTTCACTTTTTTTTTTTTTCTTTCTGATTTTAGGTTGGACTATTCCAATTCCTTTGTATGTAAGCGAATCTGAATCAGGAGAAGGAAATGGAAACCCATTCCAGTATTCCTGCCTGGAGAATCCCATGGACAGAGGAGCCTGGTGTGCTGCAATCCATGGGATTGCAAAGAGTCAGACATGACTGAAGCAACTGAGCACAGTCCGAATCAATGTATCTTTTAAAACTGAATGAGCCAAGAAAACATATGTTTTACCTTACTTATACAGCACTCTGAGTACCTTTTCTCACAAGACTGGATTTATTAAATTTTGAAAAGTACTAAAAATCATAATTTTTTAAAACACTCCACAGCATTCTCAGTTGTTTAAACTTTATCTCTGTTACATAAGATTCTGCCGCTTGGGGCTAGAGCAGCCGCTGCACGGCACTAGAGTGACTGTGAGGAGATACCCCACATCTAAGGGCAGAGAAGCCCCAGCAAGACTGTAGGTGTTGAAGTGGTGGTTGCATGGTGATGGAACAACTTTGAGGATATACCCCATGTCCAAGGGCAAAGGAGAAGCCCAATGAGATGGTGGGAGTGGCAAAATCATGTTTAGAATCAAATGTCATACCCTCCAGAAATGCTCAGAAGGCTGCCAACAAGAGATTGACCCAGACTTACCTGTGAGTGTCCAGGAATCTCTGGCAGAGGAGTGGGTTGATGGTGGTCTGCTGCAGGGCTGAGGGCACGGAGTGTAGCAGTATTTCCATGGGAACCTTCTGAAGAATGTCACCATTATCTTCATTACCTCCACCATACTTTGGCCTCAGGTCAAAAAACAGGGAGGGAACACAGCCCTTTTCTTCAATAGAAATTGTATTGAAGATTCACTGAGCATGGCCCCGTCTATAAGAATAAGATCCAGTTTCCCCCTCAGTCAGTCAGTCTCTCCCATCAGAAAGCTTCCATAAGCCTATTATCCTAATCCAGCAGAGGGCAGACAGACTAAAAACCACAATCACAGAAAAGTAACCAATCTGATCACATGGACCACAACCTTGTCTAACTCAGTGAAACTATGAACCATTTAGGGCCACCCAAGATGGACGGGTCATGGTGGAGAGTTCTGACAAAACATGGTCCACTGGAAAAGGGAATGAAAAACCACTTAGTATTCTTGCCTTGAGAACCCCATGAACAGTATGAAAAGGGAAAAAGATAGGACACTGAAAGATGAACTCCCCAGGTCAGTAGGTCCCCAATATACTACTGGAGATCCGCTGGGGTCCAACCTCAGCAGAGTCCAGGGATACCCTCAGGATGAAGGGCATCGGCAAATGAAAGAATGACATGGGGAGACCAAGCTTCAGTGAGTGAGGCCCATAACTTTATTTTCAAAAAGAGCTTTTATACCCTGACTTGTACATAGAGGAAAATGAAAGATGCAAAGTCATGCAGAGTCAGCTCAAACATTCCAGCAGTTTTGCCCTTATCGAAACCAGGATTTTTTTCTGCATATCTTTCCCATAAACAAGGGTCTTATGTTGTGTACATTATCTTCTGGCCTTGGAGGCCTGTTGGCATTTTATGACCCTTTTTTTGATAAAGGTTGATCAACCAGAAAACTGGTTTTCACTTGAAGTGTTTTTTCTTTATACCTCTAATCTGTGTCAGCCTCAGAAAGCATTAAACAGTGTTACATTCTCATGGAGCAAAGATGCAGTGGGTTACAGCAACAACAAAAAAAACTTATTAGCTCAAATGTCTGATGTGGTTAATACCAAGGCTACTACTTTTTTTTTTTTTTTTTTTACATTCCAACTATATTAACTAATGCACTTCCAGGCACACAATGGATAAGGGATATGGGAACTTGGCAGCAAGCATTGGCTCAACAATGAAACCCTTCACCACTTTATTTTAATAAAACTTTTTCACCCCTCGAAGGACTCTATATTTTTAGAATGCTTAGGCTTCCTGTGTCATGGTTTGTGAACAATCAGGCATAGTTGCAAGTGTCTGGATAAACTTGCCAAGCAAGCTAGAATGCTAACAGGGGGCTTTGAGTTGAAATGCTCTTTTCATGCCCAGGAGACTTATCAGCTAGAGCCCTAAGCTGATTTTCTCCAGAGAAAGGTGGTCGGGAATAGCCCCTTGTCAATGTCAGAAGAGTTGGTGAAAGGCATAATATAGTATACAGTAGACAGATTTTGATTTGGGGTAGATGCTTGAGCAGGTCCAGGGAGTCCCTCGAGTCCTGATCCACCTTGCCTGTCAGGTCTCCTCTGCATGACCTTGTCATGGGTGGGATCTCCCGTGCTGGCTTCCGGTAGAGATCAGTGGAGAAATAACTCCAGAAAGAATGAAGAGATAGAGTCAAATCAAAGAAGAACACTCAGTTGGGGATGTGACTGATGATGGAAGCAAAATCTGATTCTATAAAGAGCAATACTCCACAGGAACCTGGGATGTTAGGTCCATGAATCAAGGCAAATTGGAAGTGGTCAGGGATCTCACGTGCTGGCTTCCGGTAGAGATCAGTGGAGAAATAACTCCAGAAAGAATGAAGAGATAGAGTCAAATCAAAGAAGAACACTCAGTTGGGGATGTGACTGATGATGGAAGCAAAATCTGATTCTATAAAGAGCAATACTCCACAGGAACCTGGGATGTTAGGTCCATGAATCAAGGCAAATTGGAAGTGGTCAAACAGGAGGTGACAAGAGTGAATGTCGACATTTTAGGAATCAAGGAACTAAAATGGACTGGTGGGTGAATTTAATTCAGATGACCATTATATCTAATACTGTGGACAAGAATCCCTTAGAAGAAATGGAGTAGCTATCATAGTCAGCAAAAAAGAGTCTAAAATGCAGTACTTGGACGCAATCTCAAAAATGACAGAATGGTCTCTATTTGGTTCTAAGGTAAACCATTGAATATTACAGTAATCCAAGTCTATGCCCCGAACAGTAATCCTGAAGAAGCTGAAGTTGAACGGTTCTATGAAGACCTACAGGACCTTCTATAACTAACACCCCCAAAAGATGTCTTTTTCATTATAGGGCACTGGAATGCAAAAGTAGGTAGTCAAGAAATACCCGGAGTAACGGGCAAGTTTGGCCTTGGAGTACAGAATGAAGCAGGGCAAATGCTAACAGAGTTCTGACAAGAGAATGCACTAGTCACAGCAAACGTCCTCTTCCAACAGCACAAGAGAAGACTCTACTCATGAAATTCACAAGATGGTCAACACCAAAATCAGATTGATTATATTCTTTGCAGCCAAAGATGGAAATGCTCTATACATTCAGCAAAAACAAAACCAGGAGCTGACTGTGGCTGAGATCATGAAATCCTTATTGTCAAATTCAGACTTAAACTCATGAAAGTAGGGAAAACCACAAGATCATTCAGGTAATGACCCAACTCAAATCCCTTACAACTATACAGTGGAAGTGACAAATAGATTGAAAGGATTAGATCTGATAGAGTGCCTGAAGAACTATGGACAGAGGTTCATGACATTGTACAGGAGACAGGGATCAAGACCATCCTCAAGAAAAATAAAAGTAAAAATGTTATCTGAGGAGGCCTTACAAACAGCTATGAAAAATGAGAAGTGAAAGGCAGAGGAGAAAAGGAAAGATATACCCGTTTGAATGCAGAGTTCCAAAGAATACCTAGGAGAGATAAGAAAGCCTTCATCAATGATCAATGCAAAGAAATTGAGAAAACGATAGAATGGTAAGGACTAGAGATTTCTTCAAGAAAATTCAAGATACCAAGGGAACATTTCATGCAAAGATAGGCTCAATAAATAACAGAAACGGTATGGACAGAAGCAGAAGATATTGAGAAGAGGTGGCAAGAATATACAGAAGAGCTGTCCAAAAAAGATCTTTAAGACCCAGATAATCATGATGGTGTGATCACTCTCCTAGAGCCAAACATCCTATATGTGAAGTCAAGTGGGCCTTAGGAAGCATCACTACGAACAAAGCTAGTGGAGGTAATGGAATTTCAGTTGAGCTGTTTCAAATCCTAGAAGATGATGCTGTGAAAGTGCTACACTCAATATGCCAGCAAATTTGGAAAACTCAGCAGTGGCCACAGGACTGGAAGAGGTCAGTTTTCATTCCAATCCCAAAGAAAGGCAATGCCAAAGAATGCTCAAACTTTGCACAGTTTCAGTCATCTCACATGCTAACAAATAATGCTCAAAATTCTCCAAGCCAGGCTTTAACATTACATGAACTGTGAAATTCCTGATATTCAAACTGGATTTAGAAAAGGCAGAGGAACCAAAGATCAAATTGCCAACATCTGCTTTTTCCCTTGAAAAAGCAAGGGAGTTCCAGAAAAACATCTACTTCTGCTTTATTGACTATGCCAAAGGCTTGATTGTATGTGTCACAGCAAACTGGAAATTTCTTAAAGAGATGGAAATAACTACCACCTGACCTGCCTCTTGAAAAAACTGTACGCAGGTCAAGAAGCAACAGTTAGAGCTGGACATGGGACAACAGACTGGTTCCAAATAGGGAAAGGAGTACCTCAAAGCTGTATATTGTCACCCTGCTTATTTAACTTATATGCAGAATACATCATGAGAAACGCTGGGCTGAATGAAGCATAAGCTGGTATCAAGATTGCCAGAGAAATATCATTAATCTCAGATATGTTGATGACACCACCCTTATGGCAGAAAGCAAAGAAGAACTAAAGAGCCTCTTGATGAAACTGAAAGAGGAGAGTGAAAAAGTTGTCTTAAAACTCAACATTCAGAAAACTAAGATTGGCATCCAGTCCCATCATTTCATGGCAAATAATAAGGAAACAATGGAAACAGTGACAGACTTTATTTTTTTGGTTTCCAAAATCACTGCAGATGGTGACTGCAGCTGTGAAATTAAAAGAAGCTTGCCCCTTGGAAGAAAACTTATGACGAACCTAGACAGCATATTAAAAAGCAGATACATTATTGCCAAAAAAGATCCATTTAGTCAAGTCTATGGTTTTTCCAGTAGTCATGTATGGAGGTGAGTGTTGGACTATAAAGAAAAATGAACACTGAAGAATTGACGCTTTGAACTATGGTGTTGGAGAAGACTCTTTAGATTCCCTTGGACTGCAAGGAGATCCAACCAGTCCATCCTAAAGGAAATCAGTCGTGAACAGTCAGTGGAAGGACTGATGCTGAAACTGAAACTCCAATACTTTGGCCATGTGATGCGAAGAACTGACTCATTTGAAAATACTCTGATGTTGGGAAAGATTGAAGGCGGGAAGAAAAGGGGACAACAGAGGATAAGATGGTTGGATGGCATCACCAACTCAATGAACATATGTTTGAGTAATCTCTGAGAGTTGGTGACGGACAGGGAGGCCTGGCGTGCTGCATTCCATGGGGCTGCAATGAGTCAGACACAATTGAGTGACTGAACTGAACTGAACATATGATTATCTGAAAGTTTAGGTATAATTTGGAAGAAAATTTATCAAAGAACACATCAAATAATAGTTTTGGTAGTTAACAATGAATTTATAACTGTGATCCTAATTGAGCTTTATAAAGTTTTTCAGACATTTATAAAGTTACAGTAAATGCATTAAACTACATAAATACCTCAAGATTCTGGGCTCAATGGAAAGAGTTGCTTTCCAATTAATTGTCTGCCAGGCACTTTCTGGATCCCAGTCAAATAGAAGGGTAAAACTAAATTCTATTAAAGAATGTAAAAAGAAAGGGAAAGTAATTTAGACAATTGTTTAATATGCTCAAAATGATAAGCCACAGTCTTAATTCTTGCCCATTGTGATTCTATTTATTCTAAAAGTTACAGACTCATTTCTCACTCTGGCTTATCCATTAGGCTGTCAAATCAATAGAAACTTAGATATGTTTGATTTTAGAAATTTTAGCTAGCAATTTTAAAATCACTTTTATTGGAAAATGTAGAAAATGTCTAATTGCTGTATAAAAAGAGAGATATACAGTTTAAAAAGAAGGAAGACAAAACCATTTTTTAAATATATCCTCTATGAAAGAGAACATTATTAGTATTATTAAAACTCTTGGAGTCCTGTGTAGATTCAGCCACTTCCTTCTCCATTGGTGATCACTATTCTGATTTTTGTGTGAAATATTTCTTTAGAGTTCTTTTCTACCAACTTGATTTAATAATTACTGACAGAGGGATATTATAGTCTCCAAGAATAATAGTAGATTTATTTTTTCTGTTAGTTCTATCATTTTCAGCTTTGTATATTTTGTCACTTTCTTGTTAGATGCAAATTTAAAATTGGTATATCTTCCTGGATAATTGACTTATGTTTAATTATGTAATCTCCTTCTTTGTCACTGGTAATTTTCCTATCTGAAGTCTGCTTTGTCTGAAATTAGTATAGATATTCTGGCTTTCTTCTGATTAATGGGGTATCTTTCTCAATCCCTTTACCTTTACCCTATTTGAATTTTTATACTTAAAATTGATATTGTGTAGACTTCGTATAATTGCAGGTTTTACATTTAAATCTAACTGGACATAATTTGTCTTTTACCTGGCTTGTTTAGAACATTCATTTGTACAGTGGTTGTTGACATATTTAGATTTAAATCTAACATCTTTGTAGCTGTCTTCTATTGTGCTTTTCATTTTTATTTTATCCCTGTACCCCCACCACCCCTATTTTTTTAGTCTCTTCTGTTTTTACTTAAACACTTTATGATTTCATTTTTCTTCACTCTTGTCAGAATATTAGTACTTTTTTTAATTTTTATTTTTACTTTATTTTACTTTACCGTACTGTATTGGTTTTGGCATACATTGACATGAATCCGTCATGGGTGTACATGAATTCCCAAACATGAACCTCCCCCTCCCACCTCCCACCCCACATCATCCCTCCGGATCATCCCTATACACCAGCCCCAAACATCCTGCATCGAACACAGACTTGCGATTTGTTTCTTACATGATAGTATACATATTTCAATGCTATTCTCCCAAATCATCCCACCCCCTCCCTCTCCCTCAGAGTCCAAAAGTC
>SJYX01004210.1:36742-58918 GCA_006410675.1 Oreotragus oreotragus | reverse complement strand
CCAAATCACCCCACCCTCTCCCTCTCCCTCAGAGTCCAAAAGTCTGCTCTACACATCTGTGTCTCTTTTGCTGTCTTGCATACAGGGTCCTCATTACCATCTTTCTAAATTCCATATATATGTGTTAGTATACTGTATTGGTGTTTTTCTTTCTGGCTTACTTCACTCTGTATAATCGGTTCCAGTTTCATCCATCTTATTAGAACTGATTCAAATGTATTCTTTTTAATGGCTGAGTAATACTCCATTGTGTATATGTACCCCAGCTTTCTTATCCATTCATCTGCTGATGGACATCTAGGTTGTTTCCATGTCCTGGCTATTATAAACAGTGCTGCGATGAACATTGGGGTACATGTGTCTCTTTCTATTCTTGTTTTTTGCAAGTGTTGTTATAATTTCTCTAGAGTCAGAATCTGCCTGCAATAAAGGAGACCTGCGTTCAGTCCCTAGATTGGGAAGATCCCTGGGAGAAGGGAATAGCTGCCCACTTCAGTATTCTTGCCTGGAGAATCCCATGGACTGAGGAACTTGGAGGGCTCCAGTCCACGGGAATGCAAAAAGCTGGACACAACCGAGTGACTAAAACTTGCACTTTACAATATACATTTCTGAATAATCTCAGTTATCTTTAGTAAAACTATATCACTGTGTGTAGCACAAGTACTAAATAGCAGAGTATCTGCATTTCCTCTCTCCTGCTCCTTGTGACATTACTGTCAAATATTTTATTTCTGTGTAATCTATAATCACCCAATATATTGTTGCTATAATTGCTTAAAATTATCTCTTAGGTGAGTTAAAGACCAAAAAAAAAAAAAAGTTTTATTTAGCTTTATTCTTTTTGTGCACTCTTCTTTATGTAAATCCAAAATACTTTCCTTTCATTGGAAGAACTTCTTTTAACATTGCTTGTGAAACATTCTTCACAAGAATGTTGAGAGGTTTCTACTCTATCTTTAAATTCACTGATCCTTTTATCTGGTATGTCAAGTCTGTGTCAAGAATGTCAAAAGTGTTTTGTTTTGTTTTGTTTCCTTGTCTTTTATTTCTAGCTTTTAATTTTCATTCTTTCTTATGGCTTCCATCTGTCTGATGACATTACCCATCTGGTCTTGCATGTTGCTAGCTTTTCCATTAGAACTCTTTGAGTTTTGCTAACTTTGATTTCTTCATATTTCTTCAAATATCTGTCTGGCTCCACCAGGAGCCAGAAACAAATCAGTTATCTTTAAGAAACAATGTAATATGCATATGCTAACTAGATAATCAAGAACTAAACTTATGAAAAGAAAGCCTTGCATTACAATAGAGGACAAAGTAGTTACCACCTGAGATCTCAGAAGCAAAAAAGGAGATTAGAATCATTCAAGATTTGAAGATAGAAAAAGGGTTTGCCTAGGAGGAGGCTTCACTGATTGGCTGGTGTCAGTTTCTCTGAGTTCAGATGAGAGACGCTGAGGGACTAGAGCACAGAGCTCTGAGAAAAAGGTACTGATGGGCTGATGCTAAAAATCTCTGAGAGGGTGCAAGAAACCTAGATTTGTGATGGCTGAAAATCTGCAAACTAGGATCAACAGCTGCTCCTCTAGTAAACGTTAACTGTCAAGGTGAACTCACTTATAGAGTAATACTGACAGACACTGAAATTAAAAACAAAAAGAAAGATAAACAGGGAAGCACATATTTTCTCTTTGCCCTTTGACTCCCAGAACTCCAGAAACACAGAAGTTTCTATTGGCCAAGCATGACAAAGAGACAAGTGACAGTGAAAACAGTTTACAGACTCCCTGCTCTTACATCACTAAGTGAAGTACAGGGTGGGATGAACTGGAAAATTGGACTTGACAATCCAATTATTGACAATCCAATATATATTGGAATATATACACTATTGATACTATATATAAAATAGGGAACTAATGAGAACCTACTGTATAGCTCAGGGAACCCTACTCAGTGCTCTGTGGTGACCTAAGTGGGAAGGAAATCCATAACAGATGGAGTCTCTCTCTCTCTCTCTCTCTCTCTCTCTAGCTGGTTCACTTTGCTGTACAGTAGAAACTAACACAACATTGTAAAGCAGTTATATTCTAATAAAAATTAAACAAAAAATAAAATGAAGTATAGGAAGGTAGATGTGAAGCTAAGAAACCATAGTTACATAATTGACACTGTCCTTTCATAGTTCTGTCATTTACTTAATTTGACTCCATTTCATATTGAACTAAAAACCTGAGGTATTCACCTGTTGTACATGCTTGTCTTTCTGGTATATTTCATTTCCAAAGGTAGAGTTATTTACCTCATGTAGAAAATGATGACTCCCTCTTCTATCGGACCTTGTAATTCACAAAATTCACTGTCTCAGCTGTTCTCCCAGTTTATCCCTTAATGGTCTCTTTTGTTTCCACTAACATCTTTGTCCTGACCAACTTAAATTCAGTCCTCAGCGGTTTGTCATTCCTGTAAATCTTTGTCCTGGAAAAGGTGCTCTTTTTGACATTTTGACCAAAAAGTTGGTCAAATGGCTCAAGCTACCTCTCACTACGGTCATTTCTCATTAACCTCAAACTTTGAATCTCAGTTTCAACTGTGAAGTCTTCTCCAGGTTTTATTGGCTGTTCTCATATTTAGGAGCCAAGCTTTCAAGCAGAGCGAATACCTCCCAACATGAAAGCAGTTATATGTTAGTGATTTGCTTCCTGAGTTCTTTGACTGTCAGGGACTTCATTTAGTTTCTCTGCCATCTGTTTACTGACATGAGTGATAATTATTTTTTCTTTTCACTTTGAGTTAATTAATCAAGTTGTAAAATTCTGTGTGTATGTGTTATGGTTCCATCAAAAACATTACACATAATTGTCAAACTTTGAGCCAGAGCAAATTGTATTAATAAAATAGTGGTATTTCACCGAAAGAGGATAGAAAGGGAAATTAGGGGGAAAATGGAGCAGATATTTTTGTTTGAGATGCTAATAAGTTTACAGATGTTAAATATTCAGTATACAGTCTGAAATATGATACAGAACTATTGAAGACAGATACCTATTTAGGGCATGTTAGCACTGAGGTCGGGCTTCTCTGGTGGCTCAGCTGGTAAAAAATCTGCCTGCAAGGCAGGAGTGAAAGTCGGTCAGTCGTGTCCAACTCTTTGTGACCCCATGGACTGTACAGTCCATGGAATTCTCCAGGCCAGAATACTGAAGCAGGTAGTTTTTCCCTTCTCCAGGGGATCTTCCCAACCCAGGGATTGAATCCACATCGCCTTGAAGGCAGATTCTTTACCAGCTGAGCCAAAAGGGAAGCCAAGAATACTGGAGTGAGAAACCTATCCTTTCTCCAGCAGATCTTCCTGACCCAGGAATTGAACCGGGGTCACCTGCATTGCAGGCGGATTCTTTACCAACTGAGCTATCAGAGAAACCCTAATGCAGGATACCCAGATTCAATTCCCAAGGTCAATCCAGGTTAAAGAAGATCCCCTAAAGAAGGACATGGCAACCCACTCCAGTATTCTTGCCCGGAGGACTCTATGGACAGAGGAGCCTGGTGGGCTACAGTCCATGGGGTCAGAAAGAGTCAGACATGACTGAGTGACTAACACTTTCAGCATTGAGGTCATAATTGAAATTAGAGGGTGGGTGGCAAGGAAGAGATTATATAAGTAAAATATGTTAAAAATATAGTGACCATCTTTTAAAATGGTTCCGATTTTTATTTAAAAATTCTACCTTCCATTTTCTGACCCATGCATTCCAGGAAATGAAATTACAATGCACAAAATGCATAATTTTTCTTGCTTTATATTAATGAAATCATATGCATACAGACATACACTACACATGTGTGTGTGTGTTTGTGCATACATCTATACGTATATATATATACTGCTGCATAACATATATATGCATGTGTGATAAATTGCTTCAATCCTGTCCAACTTTTTGCAACTCTATTGTCCATGGCCTGCAAGGCTCTTCTGTCCATGATATTCTCCAAGCAAGAATCCTGGAGTGGGCTGCCACATCCTCCTCCAGGGGATCTTCCTGACCCAGGGATTGAACCCTTGCCTCTTACATCTCCAGCATTGCCAAGTGGGTTCTTTAACCACTAGTGCCACCCGAGAAGCTCATGTATAGGCATAATATCTATTAAACTTTTAATAACTTCAGAACTGCTAAGATCAATTGACACTCTACCACCTCACCCAAATGGAAAGATTTTTTTTGTTTTAATTATTGACATAGCTTCCTGATGGATATTCTTTTCATTTTCTAATTAGGTGTTTTGAATAATTTAAATTAGCTTATAGATTCTTAAAATTCTTCAATCCAAGGTTGTGATGTCATACTCTTACTGAAGAAGCCTTAACATGATTTTCTAAGGTCTAAGGCTGGGGCTGCTGCTGCTGCTACTAAGTCGCTTCAGTCGTGTCCGACTCTGTGCAACCCCATAGACAGCAGCCCACCAGGCTCCCCTGTTCCCAGGATTCTCCAGGCAAGAACACTGGAGTGGGTTGCCATTTCCTTCTCCAATGCATGAAAGTGAAAAGTGAAAGTGAAATCACTCAGTTGTGTCCAACTCTTAGAGACCCCATGGACTGCAGCCTACCAGTTCCTCTGTCCATGGGAGTTTCCAGGCAAGAGTACTGGAGTGGGTTGCCATTTTCTTCTCTAATGATCTATAATTATCCAAGAAATCTAACTCTCACCTTTAGTCTTTACAATTCTGACTTTCCTAAAACTGAACATAAAGTCAGTAAACAGCCACCAGGCTCTTTATTGATTACAATGGCACCTTTCCCTTCCAGGAACACTAAATTTTCATGGCGCGCATATTCCAAATCAGAAAAAATGTTCTGAAAAATAGGTCACATTTTTCATAGATATATGTTTAACAACTGATGAGGAAAAAAGGAAATAAATGGAAATTGTGTATTTTGTCTATGAACAGGAATTATTGCATCATGAAACTAGCTACTACTATTAATCCCTTGAAAAATGTTCTTATTTCAGTTTACAAAATGCCAGTCCTCTCTTCCTGTGTTGCATTCAGAAAGTGACAACTGATTTGCAAGCAATGCTACAAATTCACTGAACTGTGAATTTTATTAATAATATCTGTATGTACACATCTGCCAACAATAGAAACACATCTCAAAAAATTTTAACAAGGGTACAATCATAACACAGACAGTTGTGTTAAGTATAATATTTTGAAGTGGTAAAAAATATTTTTGAGACTTGTCTTCTGAAAATATTGACCATATAAGACAGAATAGTACCCAAATATCCCCTATTGTTACATAATTAAATAATGCAGATCAAATCTTCTGTAACTGAAAAAAAATTAGATTTGTGTGGTAATTTCAGTGATTTAAAAATGATTTGAAAAAGGCTACTAATAAGATGAAATCAAATGATTAGAATTACTTTTAATATTCCTAAAATATAACTACCTCACTGAAAATGTTTCATAGCACGTTTAAGCCCTTTGCTCCTTTATTCATGATTCTTAACATTCTTCACCAAAGAGGAGATAATATCTTTATCCACATTACTAACATGGCGGTTAAGGAGAGGCCAACCTCCTACTGTCCACAGCTGCTTTTAATTCACGAGCAATCGGAGTAAGTCAAGCATCACTAGTGAGTCTTTGCTGCTTCTTGCTGTTATTTCAACTAGGATGCCATTATGCAAAGTAAGAACATCTGAAGATAGGTATCCCACTTAAAAGTGTTCAGCAGGAGTTCCACTTTTTGTCATTTTTGGAAAATTGCATCGTTTAGTTGCATATGTTGTACTGTTGGTAGACATGATTGCCTGGAATTAGTCAACATGCACACATGGTTTGACAAACTTAATTTTTCTTAGTGTCAAAAGTGAACTAAATTTCCAGACATTACTACTGTAGTAAACTCATTTTGCTTTTTGTCATTCAATTATTATAGAAAGTTTAGATCATGTTAGCATATATAACAATTATTATATACATTCCAGGTAATAGGTTGTTTATGGTAAATATTTCACTGTGTGTACAGTCTAACCCCAGGGTGAAAAAAACTAGAAAAACTCATCTTAACTAAATTATGCAGGGGCTTCCGAGGTGGCAGTAGTGGGTAAAGAACTGGCCTGCCAACACAGGAGACATAAAGATGTGCGTTCAATTCCTGGGTCTAGAGTCATTAAATTAGTCCTGATCCATTAGATTTTAGAATAGATCTGTGAGAATTTGAAGTGAAAATAATTTTTCAGAAACACTCATCTCACTGGGGTTGGATTATGTTTTGTTGTGCATAACCCCATTGCTCTCCTAGAATCTTTCTTAATATAGAAATTTATCCTTAATATAGGATTTATCTTTAGAATCATTTTGCCACACCAAACAAAAGTACCCATTATTCACTCTGTTTTGAAGTTTACATGAAGTAAATATCTAAATAATGTGTGAGAATTGACTTATGTCACATGTGGTATGTTTCACATGCACCTACATCCTATTTACTGATTATTTCCAGTATCATTTTGTCATTACAATGATAATAACTGATAGTTTTAATTAAGGTCTTGATGTCTTGCATAATATTAATAGATTTTTACTTTATATCATCTTTAGCTTTCATAATAGCTTTGTGAAGTAAGTAATATTATTGTCTCCATCTACTACTGAGCAAACTGAGGTCCAGAGAGATGTTTTAATCAGCTTCAGGTTATGCAGCTAGTGAAGCTGCTCCCCTAAGACTGAAAAGTCTTCTTGAAAAGCCAAAATAGTATGTACATCTAGCTCTCGAATTGCTTAGCCAGTTCTATATACCATAAGCAATAAAACCACATACTTACTGAGAAACTGGTTGTTAGGAAAAAAAGAAAATAAAACCTGTATCAAAGTATATCAATTTAGCCATTTAACTTATGAATAAAGAAAGAGAGGAAGGCAAGTATGCTACCTGGTGCTCACAATTCACATTTTATCTTTTAAAAAGTATCATAAAGTGGGTTACATGTCACCAGGAACAAAGTCCTATAATTTTTATCACATTCTGGAAAATACATCATTGTTAGTGCAATCACACAGTCCAGATGGACCTACCTTCCTTTTAGCTGCCTTGTAGTGCACAGAGTGCTCCATGTGTAATAGAAGACAGAGATTCTAATTCAACCCATAGCACACACATTCCGTCCACGAGGAGCAGAGCTGGACCACAGACAGTATGTGCCCTCTATGCAAGGGCATTTCTCACAAATGGTGCGTGAAACTTCTGCTCACAACTCCCACAACTTACACCCCTGACTACAAGTAGTTGCCAGAAAAGAAAAGCTGAGGAATTGTAGTCTTTAGGTGGAGCAGCCACGTGTTTTAGCTAAAATTCTTGTGTTCTTTCAGTGAAGAGGAAGACAATAATGGATATTAAAATCAATGAGTAGGCTTTTACAAAGGCATACCTCAGTTAAAGAAATGTTTTCTATCCAAAAAATGTGATTTCCAATTTCATTTAATATATTCATAATTGAATTTGCCACAGTGTAGTCAAGGAAACAATGTATACAAAAGTTCTGAAAGTCAGATTTTGTACCATTAGAAGTAATTGTAAAGATTATGAAATAAAGATGAAATGTAGGAAAAATATAAAGTTTGTATCTGAATATTTAATACATTTGCTGCTTTTATTGACTGTCTGTTTTTATTGACCATGCTGTGAGTATTAGCTCAATATTCAGACTTGCCTAAACTACATCATCAATGTTTCTACTCCCTCTTGTCAGAGAAAAAGGATATTTTAAATAATCTATGGCATGTCATTGCCTTGGATACTAAAGAGGAAAGAGGAGACTATTTGTAGTTTTAAGAAAGAAAAAGAATAGGTCAATGTTAGTTAACATTTAGTGAAAAGAGCCTACTCTTTTGACAAAGAAAAACATAGACTTTTCTTACAGAGCTATGTGTTGTTTCCCTCTTGTGTGATCTAGAAAGAAAGCAGGCATGGCTGTCTCTGGAAGAAAGACTGAACTAAAGCTGAATGTCCCATTTGCACTTTTACTGGACTGGAGCCCATATTACCCTGATGAGGTCTGCTAATTGAAGCAGAGGCAAGCCTGATTAACTAAATGCTGAAGTCCTGTTCCAGGCCATGGTGTTCAAAGAACCAAGAGACAAATTATGTACCTGCACTAGTGTGCTGTGTGCTGAGTCATTCAGTCGTGTCTGACTCTTTGCAACCCCATGGACTTTAGCCCACCAGACTCCTCTGTCCATGGGGATTCTCCAGATAAGAATACTAGAGTGCCATGCCCTCCTCCAGTGTATCTTCCAAACCCAGGAATCGAACCCAGGTCTCCCACATTGCAGGCAGATTCTTTACCATCTGAGCCATGAGGGAAGCCCTTCATTGGAGAGAAATATAATTTCCAGAGGGTAGGGGTAAATGCAGACGGTTGAAAAATA
Source organism: Oreotragus oreotragus (assembly GCA_006410675.1). Lineage (NCBI taxonomy): Eukaryota > Metazoa > Chordata > Mammalia > Artiodactyla > Bovidae > Oreotragus > Oreotragus oreotragus. Next base: position 50,473 of record SJYX01004210.1, on the reverse strand, counting down.
TTAACAGAAGATTATGGGAGGAAGGAAAGAGGACTCGAAGATCTAGATGAGGCAAAGGGATCTTGAGAGGTAGTTGGATTCCACAGAGATCCTATCCTCTTCAACTACGTGGTTTTTGTTTGGTAATGTTTGCTTTGTGTGAGATAAGGCAGCCCCTAAACTAAAGAGAGTTACTACCTTTCTTCCTGTCGCAGTACACATGCCTGAGATCTACACAATCCTCCAGTAAGAAACACCAAGCATTCCCAATATGGTTATGTTGGTGTGGTCTGGCAGAGGCTAGAAAGACAGGGTCTCCTGGGACAGACTGTCCTTATGAGTGCTGGAATAATGGGTCTGAAGCTATTATGTTCCTCCTCCTCTTCCTCAGGGGGTAACAATAGAAAATCACCACCAACACTATTGCAACAAGAGGAGAGAGTAAGGTAAATGTCTCCAATGCAATTGCAGTTCATAAAGAATCACCTTAAAGGTTGGGGAAAAATAGCCCTGCCCAGATATGTTGCACACAACTAATTTTACAATTTCAAAGTCAGCCTTGCCTGATGGTAACAATTGATTTTTATAAGACCAGCTTTCTAAGAGTGTGTAGCCTGCACACGGCCACTCTTTTCCATGATAAATGTTGATAATCTTTGTGAGATTCTGCTTTTTAGTTATTGTAGCATTATTTCTAAGCAATATCTAATCTGACGTTTTCACTATTTTGTATTGTATATTCCTTGGACTGATGGTCAGCTTCCTTTTGAGAGTTGTGCTTTCACAAACATACTTGAAGGATATTGGTAGTGAGCATTTTATTCCAGAGGTGCATTAGGGGCTCCAAGACATCTGAATTTCTTATTTTCATATCAAACGTGTGTGCGCAGTATGTTGTAGATATAGATACACGAAGATGATACTTCACCTCTTCTTAGGCATAGTATTATAATCTCCCATTGAATATATCATGTGAAACATGCTCCATTCTGTTTGTCACATCACGTCATTTCTTATTACAAAATGTGGCCCTCAAAATAAAAATATTTTATTATTAAAATCCATACTTTACATAATTCTCTCCAAGTTCTTCTTATCCCCAACTCTTACAGATTAAGAAAAATAACACTAATGAACCCACAAATAAATTACAGTTCACTTCAGTTCAGTTCAGTCACTCAGTCATTTCCGACTCTGTGATCCCATCAGTCACAGCACGCCAAGCCTCCCTGTCTATCACCAACTCCCAGAGTTCACTTAAACTCACGTCCATCGAGTCAGTGATACCATCTAGCCATCCCATCCTCTGTCATCCCCTTTTCCTCCTGCCCCCAATCCATCCAAACATCAGAGTCTTTTCCAATGAGTCAACTCTTCGCATGAGGTGGCCAAAGTACTGGAGTTTCAGCTTCAGCATCATTCCTTCCAAAGAACACTCAGGGTTGATCTCCTTCAGAATGGACTGGTTGGATCTCCTTGCAGTCCAAGGGACTCTCAAGAGTCTTCTCCAACACCACAGTTCAAAAGCTTCAATTCTTCAGCACTCAGCTTTCTTCATAGTCCAACTTTTACATCCATACATGACCACTGGAAAAACCATAGCCTTGACTAGACAGACCTTTGTTGGCAAAGTAATTAATCCACAAATTTATTCATCTCTTCTTAATCTTTAGCCTTTGATAACTGTTAGGGTTTCTAATTTTGTTGTTTGCTTATTTCTTTAGATTGCCCAATCCATTTGGAAACTAAATTTGTTTTTTTGCTTTCTGTGACAAAAGGAAGTGGTTATTTCATATTTTCTCCTATGTTCTTTTTCCTGTCTCCATCATGATTTCTGCCATTTCCTATTGCTTTGAGCAGTCTGTAGAGTTTTGTTCTTAACTGTCTGTCCTTAAGTTCAATACTTTCTTTTCAAATATCTTATCATAATTATTTTTATATTATTTATCAATAGGTACTGCTTTCCTTCCTTCTGAATTAAAAAAAATTAAAATATTATCACTGGCAAATCTTGATGATCCTTAAAACTATAGTAGCACTGCCTTATACTACTTGCCCTGGAAATAGAAATATTCCATTCTCATGTTGTTCAGTATATATGGCTGTCTCTTATACACATCTAGATGTGTATAAGAGACAGGGCTTTTACAAAGGCATACCTCAGTTAAAGAAATGTTTTCTATCCAAAAAATGTGATTTCCAATTTCATTTAATATATTCATAATTGAATTTGCCACAGTGTAGTCAAGGAAACAATGTATACAAAAGTTCTGAAAGTCAGATTTTGTACCATTAGAAGTAATTGTACTGAATATTAACATGTTGAATTGTGGCTAGAAAAAGACTAAGAAGCTGAATCTTTCAGCTTTATTTTATTATTAGTAGCCACATGTTACTAGTAGGTACTTTATTGGATTGTGCCTCTCTGAAGGTGTAGAATTTGTGAGGGAGAAAGTCTCAGAAATTGTAAATAATCCTTCCTATAAATGGGAATGAGTTTCAGGGTGGAGATTACTTCAGTGTCTAGTGAACTCTAATCTCCACCATCTAGAGAGAAGCAGGGAAGCTGAGTAAAACCTCACTACACCAGCAACTGGCTGGATGAACATTGTTATTAGATTCACTAGTAATATTCAATTCCCAATTCAGTCCTTTAGTTTTCTATAATAATCATTCTAATTCTGTGCAACTATCTTGAAAACATATGAGCATATAAGGAAGCACCCCTTGTTTCTCAATAAGAACTGAACAAGGAACTAGACAGTGACAAGATGAAGTGAAAACCTGAACATACTGGATACACATTATCCATTCCTTTGTGTGTATACGTGTGTGTATGAGTGTTTTCAAGAAAATCTAAACAAAGCAAAACATTTAGAAAAACTGAATTGTTTTGGGGGAAAAAAAAGGTATAGGACACAGATTTGGAAATTTTGTCTGACATTCTCTTATTTTAAAATTAAATTTAATAAATCTGAATGCTGTTTCAATACACTTAATTTATATTAACTTTAACTTTTCCATTTTCTTAAGGATCTCAGGAAAACCACACAAGGAAAAAGAAGTACTATGCTGGTGCTGCTGCTGCTACTAAGTCACTTCAGTCATGTCCGACTCTGTGCGACCCAATAGAAGGGAGCCCACTAGGCTCCCCCGTCCCTGGGATTCTGCAGGCAAGACCACTGGAGTGGGTTGCCATTTCCTTCTCCAGTGCATAAAAGGAAAAGTGAATGTGAAGTCGCTCGGTCGTGTTCGACTCTTAGCTACCCCATGGACTGCAGCCCACCAGGCTCCACTTCTGTAGGATTTTCCAGGCAAGAGTGCTGGAGTGGGGTGTCATTGCCTTTTCCAAAGAAGTACTATACATGAGAAAATTTCTTAGCAAACCATAAGATATTTGTGTCTATGTGCACGTGTGTGCACATATGCAAGTGTGCGGGCGTGTTTGCTAGAGTACATTTTATGAGGGCATTTGCAGACATAATCATGAGCAAATGTACGTTTTTTTATAGCCAAGGCAAATGAAGCATGCCTTCAATTAGAAACTTCTGAAAATACACTGTGATAACCTACTGAGACTGGAATTGCTTTTCTTCACAGCATCACACCCACCTCTCTTTAGATGTCGGTAGTATAGAGTATAAGTGTTGTAAGAGCAATATGCTCTTCTTGAATCATTTTTGTTCATTAAATGCATTTTGTACTTCAAATATCATTCCAAGATTATACTTTTAATACCTCAGAAAGATGCACATGCTGCTTTTAGGGTTCAGGATGTGAAATAAGTGAACTTCAAGAGTCTTAGAACTCACATGTTATATAAATGAAAATGTGAAACTTCAGATTATTAAGGCTTTTCTGAAACACTTGATACATTTAAATTCCTCATTACCTAATATGCTATTATTTATTTTCAGCAATTGAAGTTTAATTTTATATACCCTTAAGCAAAAATTGAGAAGAAAAAACATCCCTCCCTATGTTAAAAGTAAATATACTTTGGCTTATATATGACACATATATAGCTATAGCTATAGATATATAAACATGTATCTATGCTGCTGCTAAGTCACTTCAGTCGTGTCCGACTCTGTGTGACCCCATAGATGGCAGCCCACCAGGATTCTCCAGGCAAGAACACTGGAGTGGATTGCCATTTCCTTCTCCAATGCATGAAAGAGAAAAGTGAAAGTGAAGTCGCTCAGTCTGTCCGACTGTTAGCGACCCCATGGACTGCAGCCCACCAGGCTACTCCGTCCATTGGATTTTCCAGGCAAGAGTACTGGGGTGGGGTGCCATTGCCTTCCCCGTAAAACAGCTATCATGTCATAAACTCCTACTGTATCTTAGTTGATTCTAGCCTTTGCAATCATGCCATCATCCCAATGACCCTGCTACGGCAAATAAAGGACCGATGAGGCCAAAGAGACTCATTCTACCCAAAGACAATGTCTCAAAATGCAGAGTCTGGATTTAAACCCCAGCCTGACTNCCGAACATATGATCTATTGCCACAGAATTCTCTTAATGTTTGATTACTTAAAGAGTTTTTATTTTCTCTTCAGTTTTGAGATATATTCACATTGATGATAGAATACTGGTTTCACATCATTCCATTCTGTTCTGGTTTGCATAATTTCTGATAAAAAGTCTGTTTTCATTACTCATTTTGCCCCCTTTACCAAAAAAAAAAAAAAAAGTGTGTATATGGCTGTAGTGAAGACTGTTTCTTTCCTTTAAAGTATTTCAACATGCCATGACTATGTGTGTATGTGTTTGATATAATCCTGTTTGATATTTTGCAAGTTTCTTAAATCTATGGGAATCTGTCATTAAGTGTGGAAAAAAATTTAGCTGATATTCCATCCAATATTTCTTTGTTGTGTTTGCTCTATCTCCCCCTATTAGCATTCTAAATTATAAAGATGTTAACCCCCTCTTTTTTTTTAATTTCACAGTTCTTAGATATTATGTTTTGTTGATTTTATTTTTCTCTTTTTTTTCATTGTTTTGCATTTCATGCAAAGATGAGCTCGATAAAGGACAGAAATGGTATGGGCCTAAGAGAAGCAGAAGATATTAAGAAGAGGTGAGAGTACTTTGGACTGCAAGAGATCCAACCAGTCCATTCTGAAGGAGATCAGCCCTGGGATTTCTTTAGAAGGAATGATGCTAAAGCTGAAACTCCAGTACTTTGGCCACCTCATGCGAAGAGTTGACTCATTGGAAAAGACTCTGATGCTTGGATGGATTGGGGGCAGGAGGAGAAGGGGACGACAGAAGTTGAGCTGGCTGGATGGCATCACTGACTCAATGGATGTGAGTCTGAGTGAACTCTGGGAGTTGGTGATGCACAGGGAGGCCTGGTGTGCTGCGATTCATGGGGTCACAAAGAGTTGGACACAACTGAGCAACTGAACTGAACTGAACATTCAGGCAGTCATATTGAGTCTACATCTTGGAGTAAGGTTTTGTTAGCTAGGTTTTTTAAATGTCTTCTTGCATTGTTCATATATCTAATGTCATGGGTTAAAAAAAAAAAATTAAAAACTGTATATCTGTGAACATGTAATGAAGCCTAACTTGATACATATTCTATTAATGGTTTTGCTGATCATAGTGTCAATTCAAATGCTTATTTTAATGTATTATTTATTTTCTGATTATCTTAGATTTTCTAGTATTAATTCATCTTTTTACTAGTGAAACTATAACTTCAAGAAAAATTTTCAAGGACTGTAAATAAATATATGATTTCCATGTATCAGATATTGGTTTTCTGTAGCCTTATCACTTGCTCACTGTTTTTACTCATACATTTTTTTTTTACCCATTCATACAGAAATAATTTATTTTATTGTTTCTTTTAAATGATTTGAGATTAATTTGACATAATACTATTAAGTCAAATATTGAAAATTCTTAGCTTATATTCAAATGTTGTTGATTGTCTTTTAATACCTTTTTTAATTGTCTGATCCATGGTTCAATTCAGAATAAATCATTTCTATTAGTCATCATGAAACTAAAGTTTACTTTATTCTGAAATAGTACCTCAAAATGTCAAACCTTTGACATTCATGATATTGGTGTTTTAGAGTAGGTCAAGCCAGTCATTTTTAAAAATTTTATAATATGTATTTTATTACATATTTTAATTAATAATGCTTCATTCAGATTTAAAACATTTCATTGGCCTTTATAAAATGCCTAAACATCAGATAGTGTGCCTATAATGTTAAATGTATTTAAAACAAATCCATGAGAACAGTCACCTTTACTTCATTCATCAGTTGAACAAATCTTTACTGAATTCCTCCTTAAGGCCAGCCTCTGTCCTGTGCTGGCAGTGAGAGGACAGTGGTGAAAAGTGTATAGCCTAGAGAAACAAATATCATATGAAATGACCTATATGTGAGAAATGGGGATATAAAAGAACTTATTTACAAAACATAAACAGACTCACACACAATAAAACAAACTTATTGTTACCAAAGGGGAAAGGCGGGGGTTGGGGGGTTGGGAAAGATGTGGAGGGATAAATTAGGAGTTTGGGATTAACAGATGCACACTACTATGTATAAAAGTAGACAAACAATGTGGACCTACTGTATAGCATAAGGAATTACATTCAGTATCTTGTAATAATATGTAAAGGAAAATAACCTGGAAAAGAATATATATATATACCTGTGATTTGCAATACCCCTGGAACTAACACAACATTATAAATCAACTGCACTTCAGTGATGATAATAATGGTTGAAAAAAAAAAAAGCATCGTTTCTGCTCCTATGGAGCAAAGAATTGGGTAAGGAGAGACATAAATACTTTTCTGATCTCACAATGACAACCATTATTGCATGCTATGAAGGAATTGGAATGATGTGATGGAAGAGTATAAACAAGTATCTAATTTAGGTTGAATTGGAGTCAGAGAAGTCCTCTCTGTGGAGGTGACTTTTAACTTGCATCTTAGAGGCTAAATAGTAGTAAACTAGATGAAAATCATCTCAGAAATTAGAACCCATGAGTTAAAGTCCTAGATGGGAAAGTAAAAGAAAGAGTGGGAGGAGCCCAAAAGGAGAATGAGAGTGGTTTAAAATGAGGACAAAAGGTGTAATGTCCCCAGAGTGTACGAGTCCCCTCAGGTTTATGAAGAATTTCATTTTTATCATAAGTACAATTTCAACCACAGAAAGCATAATGTAGGAGAGTCACATGATTAGATCTACATTTACTTCTATGAAACCATCTTTACTCTCCTCTTTTTTCAGTATAATTGTCTTAAGCATTTCCTCTACATATGTTGATCATAAATCAAATGGTAATATCATTTAGCCTTGGACATAAAATATGATATGGCACACATAAGTTGAAGGACAGTTTGTTCTTTCAGTTCTTACTCCAATTTGTTCTTTGCTTTTCTGAAGTTACAAGCCTATTTGCAGAAGTCCTTTAGCTTATCATGAAGAATAGATTTACTAGCAACAAATTTTGTTTCTTTTCATCTGAATTTGTACTTCTTGTTCATTCTTGATGCATTTCACTGGATATTGAATTTGTGGTGGATCTTTCATTTCTTTCAGGACCTGAAATGTTGTACCACTTCTTTCCATCTTAATTTTCAGCAAGATCTGGTGGACACAAGGGGTAGGGAAGGGAAAGGCTGAGAGTGCCAACCAGCCCTGCCCTTGACCCTGTTCTGCTCGGTTCCTCAATCTGGTGATGAGTGTACATGTGTGGGTGGAGCAGAGTGGTGACTAGCCCCTCTTTGCCCTGTCTCATTGAGTCTAGTGGGGAAAGCTCAGCTTGTGAGCCTACTAAAACTATCTTGGGATGAAATCAGTGTGCTGCCTGCCACCTGCCTCTGGTGTCTGAAGGATGGAAACCCAGCTCCCTGCTAATTGACACTATCCACCTCCTGCTTCCAGGGTTGAGCAGGGGGCACAGAATTTGAAAATCAGCTGCCAGTGTTCCCCAATGAAGTCACAGAAGTGGGAGGTGGGGGTGGAGGAGGAGGGCAGTTTTTCTGTTTCGCTGGATCGGGGTCAGTATTGCCAGTAGTTTTCTATTAAGCCACCCTTTTTCTGATCCTTTGGCTAGGGAGGACAGTAGATTCTGCTTGGAGCTTTTGGTCTGTGCCTGTGGGCGGTTCAAGACAGAGTTTCTTCCCTGCTTCCTGGGAATATACAGGAAGTAACAAAGAGACCAGGGGAACTCACTGCCCTTTGTTAGCAAGGAAGAGGAAGCTTTGAAAAGAGCCTCAGGAGAAGGGTAGGGAATGAGGAGTTTGGTTTCCAGGATAATAAGCTTACATTTTCTGCAGGACAGCAGTAATATCACAGAGTGAAGGCGATGACTGGTAAAGTACAAATTCAGAAAAAATGAGAGCAGTGTGGAAAGAAAAACAATTGTATGTTTCCTTCTGAAGTTGTATGGTATAAACACTATTATGCTCTTTTTCAAAATCATTTGCTTTCATTATATATAAAATGTTAGTCTGAGTCTATTAGAACACATTTGACACCTTGGAAGAAACGAAAGAGATAGATAAAAATAAAAAGAGTTATTAGGCAGCACATTTAAATGGTTTGTTTTTCAAAAAGTGTCCCAAAAAGGAGACAAGGTGTCTGACATCTAGTCTTTTAAGTGCCTTGCTCTCCAGCCATATCTGAACATCCAAATGTGAAAGAGAGGAAATTGGGTACCTCAAAATGACTCTTTTAAGAGCTTTCTCTGGCTCCCAAAGAGATTTGTTTGCTTCTAGGAGATTTATTTTGTTATTATCACATCTGAAATGCACTAGGAAGAAAGAAAAGACTTTTGTTAGCTTCAAACTATAGTAAATCAGCAATCCTAAGTGCAGCTCCGTCTTAAAGATTTATTTTGTTTGGTTATAATTGAGATGAGTCAAGGAGACAATAGTATGGAAACAGTTTTGATTCTGCATCAGAACAAAGGTCAGTAACTTGACTCAGGTATCCTCATAGTAAAAACACTTTCTAAATATCTCTGTTGGGAAGCATAGCTCTGGTGAAGATTAGATCTGTCAGCATACAGCACAAAGCAGAATACAGCACACTGCTAAGAACCTGCCGCCCACCAAAATGTTAGAAGAAGTAAGCATTTTAGGAAATATAGTTTGTACTCCATGCTTTGGGTACATTCAGCAAAATAACTATAGGGTAGAAATTGCTGTTTCACTGAGATGGTGTGCTTCATGTATATTGAGATAGTTCTGTTTCTCTAGCAGAACTGCCAACTTTTACTCTGTATCAGATGTAGTTTTTGTCAGGGGCGCATCCACCTCACACTGTTAAAATATCTGGCTTTTAGGTTAAGTTGCCATTTGCCACTCCACATTTTCACACAGAAAATTGTTACAGCAGATAAGAAAAACTAAAAAAAAAAAAAAGAGAGAGAGAGAGAGAATGAGAGCAGAGTCCTGATTCTAGCTCTATGACCTGTGATCTGTGCTTGGGGAAAAATGGTAACCTTTTTTTGTCTCAGTTTTTTTTTAATTAATGTAACCATAATGACAATGCCTGTCCATTAGGGTAAGGTTAATATACAGTGAACATATGAGTTACAAGACAGTGTGTGCTCTATGAATAGTATTGCTTTATCTTTAGTGTACAGAATGCACACCACGACTATTGGCAATGAGAGACATATTATAGAAATTAGATAGCAGATTCTGGGAAAGTTAAAGTATGAAAGGTGGGGTGGGGGTGCGGGGACACCTGCTTTTCTACCTGAACACATGAATGACCAAGTCAGTTTACAGGAATACCCAAGAAGCCAATCTGGTCAGTGAAGTGGGAGCTCATGGAGAGATGGATGAAAACAGTCATTTCATCTACTGATTTTGTGGGTCTCACCTGAGTGCCTGGTGATGGGCTAAGAGCTTATGTTGCTGAGTAGAGTTAACAGTTGTGGAGATGTGCTAGACATGGAACAGAGGAGAAAGAAAATACTTAGACCCACCTCTACCTATCACAGGGTCTGACCATGGCAACCTTCCAAGAATAATGGCCTTTGCTATGCTTCCAGTTTCTAAATGTACTATATTATTTCTCTTGACTTTGATCTATCAAAGTTTTATAACTACTTTATGATATTTGATAATTTTTACCTGATATGAAGCTTTATTTAGGCTCAGGTTGTAATGGTTAATTTTATATGTCAGTTTGACTGGAAATTCCAGGTATTTCATTATACCTGATCCAGTCTGTGAGTGTTTCTGGATGAGATTAATATTTGAGTCTGTAGACTAAGTAAATACATTGTCCTCTTCAGTGTGGATGGACCTCATCCAATCTATTGAAGGCCTAAGTAAAAAAAAGACATGATAAGGATAGAATGGTGGAAATAATTGCTGAGAGCAGAATAAAGGGAAAGGAATGAAAAGAATTGAGGAAAGCCTCAGAGACCTTGGGGACAGTATTAAACACATAAACATTTGAGCTATAGAGGTCCCAGAGGAAGAATAAAAAAAGAAAGACACTGAGAATGTTTTTGAAGAAATTATAGTTGAAAACTTCCCCAATATGGGAAAGGAAATAGTCCATCAAGTCCAAGAAGCACAGAGTCCCCTACAGGTTAAACACAAGGAGAAACACATCAAGACACATATTAATCATGCTAACAGAGATTAAGCACAAAGAAAGAATATTAAAAGCAGAGGGGAAAAGCAACAAGTAACATACAAGGGGTAGCCCATACAACTAGTGGCATATCTTTTAGCAGAAAATCTACAGGCCAGAAGGGAATGGTAGAATATATTTAAAACACTGAAAGAGAAAAATCTACAGCCATGATTACTATAACTGGCAAAGATATTCAAAATTGACAGAGAAATCAAAGGCTTTATGAACAAGCAGAAGTTAAGAGAATTCAGCACCACAAAACAAGCCTTGCAACAAATACTAAAGGGACTTACATAGCGAGTAAACACAAGAGAAAGGAACGATCTACAAAAGCAAACCCAAAACAATAAAAAAAATACCAATAGGAACATATGTATCAATAATTACCTTAAATGTAAATGGATTAAATGCATCAACCAAAAGTTACTGACTGAATGGATACAAAAACAAGACCCATATATATGCTGCCTACAGAAGGCCCACTCAGATTTAGAGACACATACAGACTGAAAGTAAAAGGGTGGAAAAAGACATTTCATGAGAATGGAAACCAAAAAAAAGCTGGAGTGGCAATCCTTATTTCACACAAAATAGACTTTGAAATAAAGAATATCATAAGAGACAAAGAAGGACACCACATGATGATGAAAGGATCAATTCAAGAAGAAGGCATAACAATTGTAAATGTCTATGTATCCAACATGGGAGCACTTCAATACCTAAGGAAAACACTAACAAGCATAAGAGGAGAAATTGACAGCAACACAATACTAGTAGGGGACTTAACACCCCACTTTCACAAATGGACAAATCGTCAAAACTGAGAATCAATAAGGAAACACAAACCTTAAATAAAACATTAGACCAAAAGGACCTAATTGGTATCTTCAGGACTTCCCATCCAAATGCAAAAGAATACACTTTCTTATCAAGTGCACATGGAACATTCTCCAGGATAGACCACTTGGGTCACAAATGAAACCTCAGTAAATTTAAGAAAATTGAAATTTTATCAAGATTCTTCTCTGACCACAAAGCTATGAGACTATATCTCCACTACAGGGGGGAAAAAAAAAAAAAAANCTACAAAGCTACAATCATCAAGACAGTATAGTACTGACACAAAAACAGAAATACAGACCAATTGTTTCAAGATAGAGAATGCAGAGATAAACCCATGCACCTATGAGTACCTTATTTTTGACAAAGGAGGCAAGAATATACAATGGGGCAAAGACAGCCTCTTCAATAAGTGGTTCTGGGAAAACTGGACAGCTATGTACAGAAGAATGAAGTTAGATCACTACCTAATACCATACACAAAGATAAACTCAAAATGGATTAAATACCTAAATGTAAGACTGCTGCTGCTGCTGCTAAGCCGCATCACTTGTGTCTGACTCTGTGTGACCCCAGAGACGACAGCCCACAAGGCTCCCCCATCCCTGGCATTATCCAGGCAAGAAATGTAAGACTGGAAACTATTAAACTCTCAGATGAGAACATAGGCAGAACACTCAATGACAGAAATCAAAGCAAGATCTTCTATGACCCATCTCCTAGAGTAATGGAAATGAAAACAAACAAGCAAAAATAAAATAAAATAAAATAAACCTAATTAAGCTTAAAAGTTTGGCACAGCAAAGGAAACTACAACCAAGATGAAAAGACAAAACTCATAATGGGAGAAAATAATAGCAAGGGAAACAACTGATCAATAATTATTTTAAAAAATATACAAGCAACTTATACAACTCCATACCAGAAAAGCAAACAACCCAATCAAGAAGTGGGAAAGGGACCTGAAGAGACATTTCTCCAAAGAAGACATATAGATCACATGAAAAAATGCACAACTTCACTCATTATCAGAGAAATGCAGATCAAAACTACAATGAGATACCACCTCATACCAGTCAGAATGACCATCATCAAAAAGTCTATAAACAATAAATGCTGGAGAGGGTGTGGAAAAAAGGGAACACTTTTGCATTGCTGGTGGGAATGTAAACTGATTCAGCCACTATGGAAGATGGTATAGAGACTTCTTAAAAAAGCTAGGAATAAAACCACCATATGACCAAGCAATCCCACTCCTAAGCATATACCCTGAGGAAATCAAAACTGAAAAAGACACATGTATGCCAATGTTCACTTCAGCACTATTTACAATGGCTAGAACATGGAAGCAACCTAGATGTCCATCAACAGATGGATGGATAAAGAAGCTGGTGTACATATATACAACGGAATACTATTCAGCCATGAAAAAGAACACATCTGAATCTGTTCTAATGAGGTTGATGAACCTAGAGGCCAGTATACAGAGNCAACCTAGATGTCCATCAACAGATGGATGGATAAAGAAGCTGGTGTACATATATACAACGGAATACTATTCAGCCATAAAAAAGAACACATCTGAATCTGTTCTAATGAGGTTGATGAACCTAGAGGCCAGTATACAGAGTGAAGTAAGTCAGAAAGAGAAATATAAATATTGTATACTGAAACAGATATATGTAATCTGAAGAGATGGCATTGATTAATTTATTTTCATGGCAGCATTGGAGAAACAGACATAGAAAACAGACCTATTGAGAAGGTGGGAAGAGAGGAAGAAGGTGAGATTTATGGAGAGAGTGACATAGAAATTTACAGTACCTTGTGTAAAACAGATAGCCAATGGGAATTTGCTATATGACTCAGGGAACTCAAACCTGGGCTCTGGGACAGGCTGAAGGGTGAGATGGGAAGGGAGATAGGAGGGAGGTGTGGAAGGGAGGGGGCATGGGTGTACCTATGGCTGATTCTTGTTGATGTATAACAGAAAAACCACAAAATTCTGTAAAGCAATTATCCATCAATTAAAAAAATTTTTTAAATGAATTAGGTTGCAAAGCAGCTTATCACTAACTTTTCTTAAGACAATTATTTTTTTATTAGTAAATAAATGAATAAAAGAAACATTAAAAAAAGAATACACAGAACAGATTCAAATGTGTTCTTTTCTATGGCTGAATAGTATTCCGTTGTATATATGTACACCAGCTTCTTTATCCATCCATCTGTTGATGGACATCTAGGTTGCTTCCATGTT
>SJYX01004210.1:0-23301 GCA_006410675.1 Oreotragus oreotragus | reverse complement strand
GCTTTCCTGGTGGCTCAGCGGTAAAGAATCTGCTTGAAGTACAGGAGTCCTGCAGGAGATGAGGGTTCAATCCCTGGGCTGGGAAGATCTCCTGGAGGAGGAAATGGCCACCCACTCTAGTATTCTTGCCTGGAGAATCCCATGGACAAAGGAGCCTGGTAGGCCACAGTCCATGGGGTTGCAAAGACTCTGACGCGATTGGGTGACTAAACAACAACAAAGGATATGCATAGGTTACGTGCAAGTAGTGTGTTTTATATAAGGGACTTGAGCATCACAGATTTTTGTGTCCTCTGGACTCCCAAACCAGCGTCCTGTAGATTTGGACGGATGACTGTGTGTGTGTGTATATATATATATATATATGTGTTCCATTTTAATAGAAAGAATGGAATTTCAGTCTTTGAAAGTAATTACTGATTTACACTCATACATTTAATGTACAAAAGTTCCAGTTGCTGTGGTTTTCCCTGTTTATTTAGGATGTTACCTTCTTGGCTGTATAATTAAGAACTGGTTGTACTTAGGAGGGTTCCTCTTTCTTTTAGAAGGTTCTGTACTCTAATTTTTTGTCTTCTGAAGCTATGAGATTTTGAATTTCTATTCTGCTTTTCAGAAGTTCTGGCTGAGGTTTTTTACCCTTTTCCACCCAGTTATGCATTTGAGACTCCCTCATGTTTTCAGTTTTGTCACTCCAGCTCTCAGTGACAACCAAAATCTCTGATAGTTCCTCTTTCCTTCCTTCCACAGAAGTACTTGCTTGGGAAAGGCATATTTCTGAATCTCTCTCTCTTTTTTTGGCCCAGATTCTGCAAATGCCCCAGTGGGAGGTGGTGGGGGGCCGTGGAAACAGCTGCAAAAGATCACCTTACCTCCACATAGTACACCGTTTTTTTTTTTGTTGTTTTTTTTAAGCTTAGCCTCTCTAGACCTCATTCCTTCAGTAGCTCTCTAAAATCTTGAAACAGTTGATTTTTAAGTCTTTTGTGTGTGTGAGTTAGGGGTAGGTAGGGGTTATTTTGCTGCGAAGTACTCTACCTTACGTGGAAGCAGAAGTATGAATTAAAACATATTTGATTTTTAAATAATTTAAAATTGTTGTCCTTAGTGTTCAAGTTATTCCCTTTTTGACCAGTGGGAGCCTTCTCAAAATATATTCCTGAGTATTTTTTTGACTCGACCTTTTGATAGCTTTCTTTGGCAGCTTTCTTGCTATCTGGTATGACAAGGTATTCCAGGTTTACCATGTACCTTTTTGCTTCGGATGTGAACTCAGCTGTTTTCTGAGGGGGTCCCAATTCCTTTGACTAGGAAATGTTATCTCAAGATCATTACTGCAGGGTCGAACATTGTTTCTAGGCATTTTCAGCAAACAAAGGTAGAAAAACATATTTCATTTTCTTCATACAAGATAAACTGTAGTAAGAATTGATATATCAATAGATACTTTCAATTCCAGTTCAAGACTACAGGGTTTTTTACTTTACTATTCCTCTCCCATGCTGAGAGTCTCAGTTTTTAATAACACCAGTAGTGATAGAATTAAAATATCACCTAATCACTCATTTCCTTGATCCCACAATATGTACAGAATCAAGATTTATCTTCATTTTCTTTGTCCCAAGAGTATATTCCATTATGAATGTATAGTCAACCTAGTATGATTTAAAATAACTTAGTCCCTGGAGAAGGAAATGGCAACCCACTCCAGTATTGTTGCCTGGAGAATCCCCTGGACAGAGGAGCCTGGTGGGCTACAGTCCACGGGGTCACAAAGACTCGGACACGACTGAGCAACTTCACCTTCACCTTTGTCTTATTGGCAATTGTCCTAAATTCNCCCTGGAGAAGGAAATGGCAACCCACTCCAGTATTCTTGCCTGGAGAATCCCCTGGACAGAGGAGCCTGGTGGGCTACAGTCCACGGGGTCACAAAGACTCGGACATGACTGAGCAACTTCACCTTCACCTTTGTCTTATTGGCAATTGTCCTAAATTCAAATAAAAATCAGATACAAAGAATTGTTTTTGTTTTATTTTCTTTTTGGTGATCTTGATAGAGCAATATGCAGTATTCACTAGTGTGTCATCATCCTATTTGCTCTTTAATTTGTTCTTGGTTGTAATTCATCTGATTTGGTTCTTTTATACTTTTACATTTATATTTTTACCTCTTTGAAAGAAGATTTAGGATATATTTTATATCACATATAATAGAGTTCTCTCCCAATTCTCCACTCTTCACTATTATTTTTGTGTGTGTGGAACAAGACTAAAGTAGCATGGGTTTGTTTTACTGAAATTATTTCAAATATCTCCCAACACGCTAAAGTTGGCAATCAATATACATTTGTGCTTTAATTAAGCCAATGTTGTTCTGGGGTTTTCCTGGTGACTCAGATGGTAAGGAGTCCACCAGCAATGCAGGAGACTCAGGTTCAATCCCTGGGTTGGGAAGATACCCTGGAGAAGGAAATGACAACCCACGCCAGTATTCTTGCCTGAATAATCCTATGGACAGTGGATCCTGGCAGGCTACAGTTCATGGGGTCACAAAGAGTTAGACATGACTGAGCAACTAACACTTTACATTTTGTTTTCACTTAGTAAATGAAATGACATTTTATTCCTTGTGTTATTTCTTTAGTACTTTAGTTCCCTAAGGTTACTGAATATCTACTTTTTGAAAGATATTTTATGGTAGAGGAAATGACAGACACAAATGTGTAGAGGTGTAAAATGGGATGGTGAACACCAACTCAGGAAGCTATAGAGAGCTGAGTATTTTAAGCTTAAACTGTGATGTGGGAAATCATGCTTGTGTTTAATTACAACCAGAGTCATTAAAATGTTTTAATCAATGAGTGTGGAGTATAGGTTTCTTGGGAAGTACAAAATGATGAACACAGTTTATTCATTCATTCTTGAATATGTGATAGCAAACAACATACATGACATTTGAAACTGAGGATTCTGAGTGAGAAAGGACATTTTTTATTCTTTTTTACTTATTTTTTCTTTTAATGTTCTTATACCACTATGGAAAATCAAGCCTTTTATCCCTTAGACTGAAATGTTGTCCATAGTTCTCAGTTCTCGTGTATGCTCTCTTTGCTTTGTAAGTTTGTATTTCCTCCTTTGGAAAACAGAGTGTATTCCTTTGTCTCTTGCCTCCAGGCATGGCTATTTGACTCAGTGTTACCTATAAAACGTATGTGAAAGTGAAGTGTGCCCATTTAGAGTCTACACTCTTGCACCTATGCCGTTTCCATGAGTAGCAGATGCCCTTGCTGCTGCTGCTGAGTCACTTCAGTCGTGTCTGACTCTGTGTGACCCCATAGACGGCAGCTCACCAGGCAGACAGAGTGTATTCCTTTGTCTCTTGCCTCCAGGCATGGCTATTTGACTCACTGTTGCCTATAAAACGTATGTGAAAGTGAAGTGTGCCCATTTAGAGTCTACACACTTGCACCTATGCCATTTCCATGAGGAGCAGATGCCCTTGCTAGCCTATTGATATTAATGACTCAGCAGCCAACCCAGACCCATCTATTCTGTAGAGATTTTAAGTCAGCTGAGTCAGTACAACCTCTAATTGATCCTTAGACACATTAAAAATGTATGTTATGAGGGTATTTAAATGAGAGTTTGTTTATTTTCCTGTTATACAGCAAAGTTGATGAGTATATATGTATTCATATATATATATATATTCTTAATAATTTCTTCCTCACAAAGCCCTATCATTTTTCAATATTAGAGTCTAAAATGGATAGATTAAAGGGTATGCTAGCCTATTGATATTAATGACTCAGCAGCCAACCCAGGCCCATCTATTCTGTAGAGATTTTAAGTCAGCTGAGTCAGTACAACCTCTAGATGATCCATAGACACGTTAAAAATGTACGTTATGAGGGTATTTAAATGAGAGTTTGTTTATTTTCCTGTTATACAGCAGAGTTGATGAGTATATATGTATTCATATATGTATATATATATTCTTAATAATTTCTTCCTCACAAAGCCCTATCATTTTTCAATATTAGAGTCTAAAATGGATAGATTAAAGGGTAGAGAAGTTAAAGATAGGTAGGTCTG
Source organism: Oreotragus oreotragus (assembly GCA_006410675.1). NCBI lineage: Eukaryota > Metazoa > Chordata > Mammalia > Artiodactyla > Bovidae > Oreotragus > Oreotragus oreotragus. The sequence goes on along the minus strand of SJYX01004210.1, from coordinate 19,203 downwards.
CAGATGTCAGGTGTTGTTATAAAGTTGACTCAAAATTACTCCATGAGAAAATATATTTAAAATATTTGCTTTGTGTCTGTTCTTTCTTTTCCATACAAAGACAGGAGTGATCTTATCAAAACAAACAAACAAAAAATGTGTTTAAAATGAACTTATTTACAAAACAGACTTAGAGAATGAATTTATTGTTCCCTGTGGAGAAGCATGAGAGAAAGGAATAGTTAGGGACTTTGGGGTGGACTTTCCTGGTGGCTCAGATGATAAAGCATCTGTCTACAATGTGAGAGACATGGGTTTGATCCCTGGATCGGGAAGATTCCCTGGAGAAGGAAATGGCAACCCACTCCAGTACTCTTGCCTAGAAAATCCCATGGGCGGAGGAGCCTGGTGCAGGCTACTGTCCATGGGGTTGCAAAGAGTCAGACACGACTGAGAGACTTCACTTTCACTTTGGGATAGACTTGTACACACTGGCCTGTTAGTATTTAAAATAGATAACCAACAAGGACATACTGCATAGCATGGGGAACTCTGCTCAACATTACGTGGAAGCCTAGATGGGAGGGAGTTTAGGGCAGAATGTGTACATGTATATGTATGGCCAAATCCCATTGCTGTCCACCTGAAATTTTCACAACATTGTTAATTAGCTATACCCCAATATGAAATAAAAAGTTTAAAAAAAAAGTTCTAGTCAACCCCTGCCTCAGCAAATGTGTTTACTGTAATCAAAATAAAATCTCAAACTTTTTAAAAGGCCACTCTGTACGACCTAACCCATGTTCTCTCCTCAAGCCTTATCTTAATCTATACTCACATTCATTATTTGTCCAGCCACATTGATCTCATTGAAATCTATCAAAAATTATAATTGTGTATCCCTTCCCTCTACACATTTTGCACTTCCCCCACCCTGCCTGAACAACTGTATTTTTCTAAATTTTACTGAGATCTTTAAGCTATCACATGGTTCACTCCATTTATCATTTAGCTCTTGGCTCAAGTGCCATTCAGCATAAAGTTCTTGACTAGGACACCGAATATCAACCCTCTCCTCTCAGCCACTATCTCCCATGACCTAGTTTTATTGTCTTGTTAGCCCTTGTCATTCTCTGACAATTATTTATTTGATTACTTATTGCTGTTCTCTCACTGGTATGTAAATCTTGAAAGCAGAGCCTTTAGTTATGTGTTTGTACTCACAGCTGTAACTATAAAGCTTAAAACTTTGCCAAATATAAAACAAATCCTCAAAAAATATTACACTAGGGAGTAGAGATGTTGGAAAAGTTTAATTGATGATGTGCATATTATAATCCCATTTTTAGTCACATTGGTGAACAAGGTTCAAACAAGTAGAAGAACTATCTGTGTTACCCAAATAGTTATGGCAGAAATCGTAACCCACATATTTTGACTCCACCTATGGGTAATTGTATTTCCATCAATATTGCACATGATAATTCCATGAACACTGAATAGGCTTGTTAAGGTGCACAAGGTCAGATGTCTATGCTTCTCATTTCTTTGCAATAGATGAAGATTTCAAAACTTTTTGTTGAGAGTCATTTCTTTTTCTCCCGTAAGGTGACTTATTCGCATGTATGAAATCTACAAGCATCTCAGTAAATATAAAAATTTCAATTGCATTTAATGTAGCTAAAAAGTTACATTTCATGTAACTATTCATTTTGCAATTAATAGAACATAATGAAGAAATAAATATTTCAGGAGTTTCAAAATATCTAGTTATGTCATTTTCAAAAATTGGTATGTCATTCATTTAGATGAAGCTAAGGGATTCAGTGCAAGAATGAAAGATTGAAATTTGTCTCATCGTGTTTTCTTTTACACTTGTATTTGGACTCTGTCATCAGGTATCTTATCAAGTTGTCTTAAGTACAGCAATTAGAATCAGTCTGGGTTTTGGATTTTTTAAGATTAAAAGGTCGAAGTAGACAGATCATTTAGAATTATAAATATGGCTTATCAGACTAGCCAGTTTGTCTTCTTTTATTTTCAATTAAAAAATTAGAAAAAGTTTTAATGACACTGAAGGAAAGTATCAAATGCATGTTGGTTATCTGCTCTCTTTCATGAGCAAATAGATCTTCCTCTGTTAACTAAATGGTCTGCTCATTGTTCTTCCTTCTCTTTGAATACTTATTCCATTTCTAGTTCAGGAGCTCATTCATTTTAGCTCACATTCTATCCTGACTAAACTTAGGCTCCAGTAAATGTATTAGGCTTCAAAGAATTTTCATTCATGCATTTATCTGCTTCTTAATATCAAATCTCATTCTTAACCCACCATCACTACTTTGTTAAACTTAGATTGATATCACTCTAAAACATTTATTTTTTTCATCTGTTCTTTCCCTTAATTAATTTATCTTATTAGTGATGCTTTAAATTTTTTATCTGGTAAGTTTATTTCTCTTTCAGTATTTGTTTTTTCTGGAGTTTTGGTTTTTTCTTACTTATTCAATTGAGACTACTTTGATCAGTAACCTGTTGCATCTTGAAGGTGTTCCTTATGTGTGAATTTCCTTATACAGTTAGTGTGTGCCTATTGTCTTTGGTGGAATTGCTGGATTTGATGTGAACAGAAGCTATGTCCTTCCTCGGGGGAATCTGGCAGTTATCACCTTGATAGGAAGTCGGGGTAGAAGATGGTGTGTCTAGGGCCAGAGCCAGGCAGATGGTGGGGCATCTCCTTTCCTCGGTGTTCATTACTTTCCTGTCAGGGGTGATGTTGAATCCCAAGGTGATGGAGCTGAAGCCTCAAATGTCTACAGCCAGCTGTCTGTGTTCCCTTGAAGTGTGTGTTCTCCCCTCTCCCAGCTCTGATACCTTTGCTCCAGAGGTTGGAGCCCTCAGCTCGTGATAGGGTACAGACTGTGGCAGGCCAATTAGAGATAGAGGTCTGGGCTGTTTCCAACATGTAGCCTGTGCAAGTGTCAGTGATGGCTGCTCCCATTGCGTCTAAGTCTCTTTTGCCCCCTAGGTGATCACTTCCCCACGCTTAGCCCTGCCCCCTCCCCCTTTCCGTGGTAGAGCCCTGTCACAAGTAGGCAGGGCCTTCCTGGACTCTCAGCATGCACTCGGACATGGGTTGGGGCTGTCTTGGCCTCTGTCAGAGATCGGAGACCACGCCATGGTGTGCTCCCTGCGTGAACTCCAGCAGTGGAGTTCTGCCCACTCAGATGCTGCTTATGCCAGTCAGAGTTGCCTCTGTGTCCTGGGACCAGGCACTCTCCCTGCTTGAGGTAGCCCTTGCTCAGTGGTGAGCTATGACAGGAAGCAAGTGGAGCTAGAGTGCTCACTTGGCTTAAGCTGGATCATGTGTTGAAGTGGCAACAGAAAAGGGGGCAGCTCGCTGTGGGTTTTCAGTCTATCTTTTCTGCCCTGCCTCAAGAGCCCACCAACACCCACATACCCCTCTCAAGCAGAGTCCAGGCTTCTACAGCCCTCCTGTTGGCCCCAGTGACCCTCCACCCAACTGGGGCTGAGGGGTGGGAGGTGATCTCCTCTCTTTTGGACCTCAGGACAAGGGTGCCCCAGTATGGGACTCTAATTGCTCACTCTGAGGGTGGAAGCCCAGCCCTTTATTTTCTCTTTTCCTCTGAGTCGCCTTTCCCAGGGCACAGGTCCCAGTCTGATCCTTTCTCTCCCCTTCCTACTTATTCCACGTGAATATATCTTATAGCTTTGTTTGTAAATGGAGTCTTTCTGTAAGTTTCCACCTTGTCGTTTCCCATGTAGAGGTATTTTTCAATTGTTTGTGAGGGGAGGCGCCCTCCTACTCCACTATCTTCATCAATCCCCTCCATTTGTCATTTATGAAAAGAGTAACAGTTGTGGCAATGTGTGTGGCTACACGCTTTCTAGGAAAACTACATCAGAAAAGACCGTGGCCATGAAGTGAAGTGCTCAGTCGGGTCCAACTCTTTGCAACCCATGGACTAGCCTATCAGGCTCCTCTGTCCGTGGGATTTGGGAGCTCACCGAATTGGCCATTCCATTCAGGAAAAAAATCAATAATTTGTGTTTATTTTGGATGTACAAGAAAGGCACTTACTACTATGTGAACTGATATCCTTAAATATATTAATATTGGTTGCATCATGCTCTTTAAATAAGTGCTATTTGTTATGTACTAAGAGGAAAATATAAGGATGTTTTCACATACACAAGTAAGATTTGAGTTCAGGAATACATACTATCTTTTAGGGTAAATTAAAGTAAACTTTCCTGCCTCTCTTTTTGATAATATTAAACAAAATTACTTGGAATTTATAGCTTTAAGACTAATTTAGTATCTTAGGTGTCTCAACTACCAGAATAACACTCCAGCATTTTATATGAATCTCCTATAGTCAGAAAATAGATATCAAATGTCATTCATGAATGTGAGGTTAATGAAGCCCTAGTAATTCCTATTATAGGTATTGATTTCCAAATTAACTAGGAAAGATGATAATTTATTTATTATGTGAAAATATCCCATTATCTGACTTTTGATCAAATTGAAAAATAAGCTGAATTTCAAATATCATTATTATTTTGTAATGCACAAAAGTGATTGCAGCTTTCACTGTGAAGAGATATATTTCTGAAGCACCACTATAATATAATCAGGTATTAATATTGGACTGATATCCATCTGCTACATTAGTGCCTTAATCCAGTGCTTTTAAATGTGTATTTTACCACCTTTATAATGTGGAAACCGTCTTTGGAGCTTAAACTCAATCTTCTGTTATAAAGTCACACTACAGTCATCACTTGAGTGGACTTAAGATGTTTTTCCTATTCTCGTATGGCTGCTGTGACTTATAATGCCCTTGCCCAGAGCAAAAATAAGCCTGTCAGATCTGTTTATAAATTTATTAGTTGATAGCCTCTTTTAGGACGAATAGATGTTATCTACATTGAACTAATTATCCAAACACAAACACACTTTATCTACATTCAGAACAGATTGTTTCTGGATTGAAGCAGTGGCCTTCTGACCCACTTGCATTGATTCCCACTAGTTTTACTAAGAATAATTGAATCATTTTGCCCTCCTTTTCTCTTTCTCATGAAAAAGATGTTTTTTTCCTTGCTTAACAATGTAAATGCCATTTGTTTCAGAGTCATTATTACTGATTAAGAAAAGGCAGCTGGATAAAACATATTTAAACTTTGAGAAATGAAAATGTGTTCTAATATTCAAGGGTGCTGCTATTTAGGAGCAAGTAAATTAACACAAAAACAAGATGTTATTCACATATCCAATTTTTTAAAAACAAAGGTGTGGTGAAATAAGTACTTCCACATTTTGTTGTTCAGAATGAACAGTAATATTGTGTTTAAGAGAGCAATTTATATGTATATCAGTCAAAAAATATAATACACATAATCACTGACCCAGCATTTCCTTCTAGGATTTTATCCTAAAAAAAATCATATGTATACAAATATATTTTTATAAAATGCTTCATTGGAGCATTGCTTATGTTAGCAAAAAGAAAAAAAAGAAAGAAAGAATACTTATTATAGAATTGTTTACAAAAATCACGTTCAGTATTGTATTATTTATATAAACAGATGTAATAACCCAACCTATGGAAATATAAGTAAGCATTAAAAAGAATGAACTTTTTGAAGGATAAAGATTTCTATGAGAACTCAAATTACAAAATAATTGTCAGAATAATGTTACTTCTGGGGACAGGAATGAACTGGAGATTTTTTGTTTAGTTTTTTATAAATAGACCTTAGTATTTAATATTGCATTTTGTCATATAATTTTAGATTTTTTACAGTGAACAAATATCAATGCAGAATTTTAACAAAACAATTTAAAAAATAAAATAAAGTCTATTTATTAGGTTTGTGAAATATAATTGCAGTATCAGACCGTTAATTTTAAATCATTATAACTGGGCTCACACACATTTTTGTTAACCAAATTGGGAACCATTAGGTGGTGCTTCTGTTAGGTCCATACCACTTCTGTCTTTACTGTGCCCCATCTTTGCATGAAATATTCCCTTGGTATCTCTAATTTTCTCAAAGAGACCTCTAGTCTTTCCCATTCTATTGTTTTCTTCTATATCTTTGCATTGTTCACATAAGAAGGCTTTCTCCTCACCTTGATATTCTTTGGAACTCTGCATTCAGATAGATCTATCTTTCCTTTTTTCCTTTGCCAGCGACTTTTCTTCTTTTCTCAGCTATTTGTAAGGCCTTCTCAGACAACCATTTTGCCTTTTTCAATTTATTTTTCTTGGGATGGTTTTGATCAGTCTCCTGTACAGTGTTACAAACCTCCATCCATAGTTCTTCAGGCACTCTCTCTATCAGATCTAATCCCTTGAATCTATTTGTCACTTCCACTGTATAATAGAAAGGGATTTGATTTAGGTCATATCTGGATGGTCTAGTGGTTCTCCCTACTTTCTTTAATTTAAGTCTGAATTTTGCAATAAGGAGTTCATGAACTGAGTCACAGTCAGCTCCCAGTCTTGTTTTTGGCTGACTGTGTAGAGCTTTTCCATCTTCAGCTGAAAAGACTATCTCAGTCTGATTTTGGTATTTTCCATCTGGTTATGCCCATGTGTAGACTCATCTCTTGTGTGTTGTTGGAAGAGTTTGTTTGCTCTGACCAGTATGTTCTCTTGGCAAACTGCTGTTAGTCTTTGCCCTGCTTCATTTTGTACTGCAAGGTCAAACTTGCCTATTACTCCAGATATCTCTTAATTTCCTACTTTTGTGTTCCACTTCCCTAAGATAAAAGGACATTTTTTTGGTGTTAGTTTTAGAAGGTTTTGTAGGTCTTCATAGAATCATTCAACTTCAACTTCTTGAGCATTAATGGTTGGAGCATAGACTTGGATTACTGTAATACTGAATGGTTTGCTGTGGAAACAAACTGAGATTATTCTGTCGTTTTTGAGACTGCACCTAAGTATTGCATTCTGGACTCGTTTGTTGACTCTGAGGGCTACTCCATTTCTTCTAAGGAATTCTTGCCCAAAGTAGTAGATATAATGATCATCTGAATTAAATTTGCCCATCCCAGTCCATTTTAGTTCACTGATTCCTGAAATGCCAGTGTTCACTCTTGTCATCTCTTGTTTGACCACTTCCAATTTACCTTGATTCATGGACCTCACATTCCAGGTTCCTATGCAGTATTGTACTTTACAGCATTGGACTTTACTTTCACCACAAGGCACATCCACAACTGGGCATTGTTTCCACTTTGCCTCAGCATCTTCGTTCCTTCTGGAGCTATTTTCCACTCTTCTCCAGTAGCATATTCGGCACCTACTAACCTGGATATTTCTTCTTCCAGTAACATATTTTTTTGCCTTTTCATACTGTTCCTGGGGTTCTCAAGGCAAGAATTCTGAAGTGGTTTGTCATACTGTTTCTGTCCTTTACTCAGCACAATAAAGAAGCAGTATGGAACAGAAGCAGATGATTTTAAGAAGANCATTCATTATTTGTCCAGCCACATTGATCTCATTGAAATCTATCAAAAATTATAATTGTGTATCCCTTCCCTCTACACATTTTGCACTTCCCCCACCCTGCCTGAACAACTTTATTTTTCTAGATTTTACTGAGATCTTTAAGCTATCACATGGTTCACTCCATTTATCATTTAGCTCTTGGCTCAAGTGCCATTCAGCATAAAGTTCTTGACTAGGACACCGAATATCAACCCTCTCCTCTCAGCCACTATCTCCCATGACCTAGTTTTATTGTCTTGTTAGCCCTTGTCATTCTCTGACAATTATTTATTTGATTACTTATTGCTGTTCTCTCACTGGTATGTAAATCTTGAAAGCAGAGCCTTTAGTTATGTGTTTGTACTCACAGCTGTAACTATAAAGCTTAAAACTTTGCCAAATATAAAACAAATCCTCAAAAAATATTACACTAGGGAGTAGAGATGTTGGAAAAGTTTAATTGATGATGTGCATATTATAATCCCATTTTTAGTCACATTGGTGAACAAGGTTCAAACAAGTAGAAGAACTATCTGTGTTACCCAAATAGTTATGGCAGAAATTGTAACCCACATATTTTGACTCCACCTATGGGTAATTGTATTTCCATCAATATTGCACATGATAATTCCATGAACACTGAATAGGCTTGTTAAGGTGCACAAGGTCAGATGTCTATGCTTCTCATTTCTTTGCAATAGATGAAGATTTCAAAACTTTTTGTTGAGAGTCATTTCTTTTTCTCCCATAAGGTGACTTATTTGCATGTATGAAATCTACAAGCATCTCAGTAAATATAAAAATTTCAATTGCATTTAATGTAGCTAAAAAGTTACATTTCATGTAACTATTCATTTTGCAATTAATAGAACATAATGAAGAAATAAATATTTCAGGAGTTTCAAAATATCTAGTTATATCATTTTCAAAAATTGGTATGTCATTCATTTAGATGAAGCTAAGGGATTCAGTGCAAGAATGAAAGATTGAAATTTGTCTCATCGTGTTTTCTTTTACACTTGTATTTGGACTCTGTCATCAGGTATCTTATCAAGTTGTCTTAAGTACAGCAATTAGAATCAGTCTGGGTTTTGGATTTTTTAAGATTAAAAGGTCGAAGTAGACAGATCATTTAGAATTATAAATATGGCTTATCAGACTAGCCAGTTTGTCTTCTTTTATTTTCAATTAAAAAATTAGAAAAAGTTTTAATGACACTGAAGGAAAGTATCAAATGCATGTTGGTTATCTGCTCTCTTTCATGAGCAAATAGATCTTCCTCTGTTAACTAAATGGTCTGCTCATTGTTCTTCCTTCTCTTTGAATACTTATTCCATTTCTAGTTCAGGAGCTCATTCATTTTAGCTCACATTCTATCCTGACTAAACTTAGGCTCCAGTAAATGTATTAGGCTTCAAAGAATTTTCATTCATGCATTTATCTGCTTCTTAATATCAAATCTCATTCTTAACCCACCATCACTACTTTGTTAAACTTAGATTGATATCACTCTAAAACATTTATTTTTTTCATCTGTTCTTTCCCTTAATTAATTTATCTTATTAGTGATGCTTTAAATTTTTTATCTGGTAAGTTTATTTCTCTTTCAGTATTTGTTTTTTCTGGAGTTTTGGTTTTTTCTTACTTATTCAATTGAGACTACTTTGATCAGTAACCTGTTGCATCTTGAAGGTGTTCCTTATGTGTGAATTTCCTTATACAGTTAGTGTGTGCCTATTGTCTTTGGTGGAATTGCTGGATTTGATGTGAACAGAAGCTATGTCCTTCCTCGGGGGAATCTGGCAGTTATCACCTTGATAGGAAGTCGGGGTAGAAGATGGTGTGTCTAGGGCCAGAGCCAGGCAGATGGTGGGGCATCTCCTTTCCTCGGTGTTCATTACTTTCCTGTCAGGGGTGATGTTGAATCCCAAGGTGATGGAGCTGAAGCCTCAAATGTCTACAGCCAGCTGTCTGTGTTCCCTTGAAGTGTGTGTTCTCCCCTCTCCCAGCTCTGATACCTTTGCTCCAGAGGTTGGAGCCCTCAGCTCGTGATAGGGTACAGACTGTGGCAGGCCAATTAGAGATAGAGGTCTGGGCTGTTTCCAACATGTAGCCTGTGCAAGTGTCAGTGATGGCTCCTCCCATTGCGTCTAAGTCTCTTTTGCCCCCTAGGTGATCACTTCCCCACGCTTAGCCCTGCCCCCTCCCCCTTTCCGTGGTAGAGCCCTGTCACAAGTAGGCAGGGCCCTCCTGGACTCTCAGCATGCACTCGGACATGGGTTGGGGCTGTCTTGGCCTCTGTCAGAGATCGGAGACCACGCCATGGTGTGCTCCCTGCGTGAACTCCAGCAGTGGAGTTCTGCCCACTCAGATGCCTCTTATGCCAGTCAGAGTTGCCTCTGTGTCCTGGGACCAGGCACTCTCCCTGCTTGAGGTAGCCCTTGCTCAGTGGTGAGCTATGACAGGAAGCAAGTGGAGCTAGAGTGCTCACTTGGCTTAAGCTGGATCATGTGTTGAAGTGGCAACAGAAAAGGGGGCAGCTCGCTGTGGGTTTTCAGTCTATCTTTTCTGCCCTGCCTCGAGAGCCCACCAACACCCACATACCCCTCTCAAGCAGAGTCCAGGCTTCTACAGCCCTCCTGTTGGCCCCAGTGACCCTCCACCCAACTGGGGCTGAGGGGTGGGAGGTGATCTCCTCTCTTTTGGACCTCAGGACAAGGGTGCCCCAGTATGGGACTCTAATTGCTCACTCTGAGGGTGGAAGCCCAGCCCTTTATTTTCTCTTTTCCTCTGAGTCGCCTTTCCCAGGGCACAGGTCCCAGTCTGATCCTTTCTCTCCCCTTCCTACTTATTCCACGTGAATATATCTTATAGCTTTGTTTGTAAATGGAGTCTTTCTGTAAGTTTCCACCTTGTCGTTTCCCATGTAGAGGTATTTTTCAATTGTTTGTGAGGGGAGGCGCCCTCCTACTCCACTATCTTCATCAATCCCCTCCATTTGTCATTTATGAAAAGAGTAACAGTTGTGGCAATGTGTGTGGCTACACGCTTTCTAGGAAAACTACATCAGAAAAGACCGTGGCCATGAAGTGAAGTGCTCAGTCGGGTCCAACTCTTTGCAACCCATGGACTAGCCTATCAGGCTCCTCTGTCCGTGGGATTTGGGAGCTCACCGAATTGGCCATTCCATTCAGGAAAAAAATCAATAATTTGTGTTTATTTTGGATGTACAAGAAAGGCACTTACTACTATGTGAACTGATATCCTTAAATATATTAATATTGGTTGCATCATGCTCTTTAAATAAGTGCTATTTGTTATGTACTAAGAGGAAAATATAAGGATGTTTTCACATACACAAGTAAGATTTGAGTTCAGGAATACATACTATCTTTTAGGGTAAATTAAAGTAAACTTTCCTGCCTCTCTTTTTGATAATATTAAACAAAATTACTTGGAATTTATAGCTTTAAGACTAATTTAGTATCTTAGGTGTCTCAACTACCAGAATAACACTCCAGCATTTTATATGAATCTCCTATAGTCAGAAAATAGATATCAAATGTCATTCATGAATGTGAGGTTAATGAAGCCCTAGTAATTCCTATTATAGGTATTGATTTCCAAATTAACTAGGAAAGATGATAATTTATTTATTATGTGAAAATATCCCATTATCTGACTTTTGATCAAATTGAAAAATAAGCTGAATTTCAAATATCATTATTATTTTGTAATGCACAAAAGTGATTGCAGCTTTCACTGTGAAGAGATATATTTCTGAAGCACCACTATAATATAATCAGGTATTAATATTGGACTGATATCCATCTGCTACATTAGTGCCTTAATCCAGTGCTTTTAAATGTGTATTTTACCACCTTTATAATGTGGAAACCGTCTTTGGAGCTTAAACTCAATCTTCTGTTATAAAGTCACACTACAGTCATCACTTGAGTGGACTTAAGATGTTTTTCCTATTCTCGTATGGCTGCTGTGACTTATAATGCCCTTGCCCAGAGCAAAAATAAGCCTGTCAGATCTGTTTATAAATTTATTAGTTGATAGCCTCTTTTAGGACGAATAGATGTTATCTACATTGAACTAATTATCCAAACACAAACACACTTTATCTACATTCAGAACAGATTGTTTCTGGATTGAAGCAGTGGCCTTCTGACCCACTTGCATTGATTCCCACTAGTTTTACTAAGAATAATTGAATCATTTTGCCCTCCTTTTCTCTTTCTCATGAAAAAGATGTTTTTTTCCTTGCTTAACAATGTAAATGCCATTTGTTTCAGAGTCATTATTACTGATTAAGAAAAGGCAGCTGGATAAAACATATTTAAACTTTGAGAAATGAAAATGTGTTCTAATATTCAAGGGTGCTGCTATTTAGGAGCAAGTAAATTAACACAAAAACAAGATGTTATTCACATATCCAATTTTTTAAAAACAAAGGTGTGGTGAAATAAGTACTTCCACATTTTGTTGTTCAGAATGAACAGTAATATTGTGTTTAAGAGAGCAATTTATATGTATATCAGTCAAAAAATATAATACACATAATCACTGACCCAGCATTTCCTTCTAGGATTTTATCCTAAAAAAAATCATATGTATACAAATATATTTTTATAAAATGCTTCATTGGAGCATTGCTTATGTTAGCAAAAAGAAAAAAAAGAAAGAAAGAATACTTATTATAGAATTGTTTACAAAAATCACGTTCAGTATTGTATTATTTATATAAACAGATGTAATAACCCAACCTATGGAAATATAAGTAAGCATTAAAAAGAATGAACTTTTTGAAGGATAAAGATTTCTATGAGAACTCAAATTACAAAATAATTGTCAGAATAATGTTACTTCTGGGGACAGGAATGAACTGGAGATTTTTTGTTTAGTTTTTTATAAATAGACCTTAGTATTTAATATTGCATTTTGTCATATAATTTTAGATTTTTTACAGTGAACAAATATCAATGCAGAATTTTAACAAAACAATTTAAAAAATAAAATAAAGTCTATTTATTAGGTTTGTGAAATATAATTGCAGTATCAGACCGTTAATTTTAAATCATTATAACTGGGCTCACACACATTTTTGTTAACCAAATTGGGAACCATTAGGTGGTGCTTCTGTTAGGTCCATACCACTTCTGTCTTTACTGTGCCCCATCTTTGCATGAAATATTCCCTTGGTATCTCTAATTTTCTCAAAGAGACCTCTAGTCTTTCCCATTCTATTGTTTTCTTCTATATCTTTGCATTGTTCACATAAGAAGGCTTTCTCCTCACCTTGATATTCTTTGGAACTCTGCATTCAGATAGATCTATCTTTCCTTTTTTCCTTTGCCAGCGACTTTTCTTCTTTTCTCAGCTATTTGTAAGGCCTTCTCAGACAACCATTTTGCCTTTTTCAATTTATTTTTCTTGGGATGGTTTTGATCAGTCTCCTGTACAGTGTTACAAACCTCCATCCATAGTTCTTCAGGCACTCTCTCTATCAGATCTAATCCCTTGAATCTATTTGTCACTTCCACTGTATAATAGAAAGGGATTTGATTTAGGTCATATCTGGATGGTCTAGTGGTTCTCCCTACTTTCTTTAATTTAAGTCTGAATTTTGCAATAAGGAGTTCATGAACTGAGTCACAGTCAGCTCCCAGTCTTGTTTTTGGCTGACTGTGTAGAGCTTTTCCATCTTCAGCTGAAAAGACTATCTCAGTCTGATTTTGGTATTTTCCATCTGGTTATGCCCATGTGTAGACTCATCTCTTGTGTGTTGTTGGAAGAGTTTGTTTGCTCTGACCAGTATGTTCTCTTGGCAAACTGCTGTTAGTCTTTGCCCTGCTTCATTTTGTACTGCAAGGTCAAACTTGCCTATTACTCCAGATATCTCTTAATTTCCTACTTTTGCGTTCCACTTCCCTAAGATAAAAGGACATTTTTTTGGTGTTAGTTTTAGAAGGTTTTGTAGGTCTTCATAGAATCATTCAACTTCAACTTCTTGAGCATTAATGGTTGGAGCATAGACTTGGATTACTGTAATACTGAATGGTTTGCTGTGGAAACAAACTGAGATTATTCTGTCGTTTTTGAGACTGCACCTAAGTATTGCATTCTGGACTCGTTTGTTGACTCTGAGGGCTACTCCATTTCTTCTAAGGAATTCTTGCCCAAAGTAGTAGATATAATGATCATCTGAATTAAATTTGCCCATCCCAGTCCATTTTAGTTCACTGATTCCTGAAATGCCAGTGTTCACTCTTGTCATCTCTTGTTTGACCACTTCCAATTTACCTTGATTCATGGACCTCACATTCCAGGTTCCTATGCAGTATTGTACTTTACAGCATTGGACTTTACTTTCACCACAAGGCACATCCACAACTGGGCATTGTTTCCACTTTGCCTCAGCATCTTCGTTCCTTCTGGAGCTATTTTCCACTCTTCTCCAGTAGCATATTCGGCACCTACTAACCTGGATATTTCTTCTTCCAGTAACATATTTTTTTGCCTTTTCATACTGTTCCTGGGGTTCTCAAGGCAAGAATTCTGAAGTGGTTTGTCATACTGTTTCTGTCCTTTACTCAGCACAATAAAGAAGCAGTATGGAACAGAAGCAGATGATTTTAAGAAGAAGTGGCAGAAATACACAGAACTATACAGAAAAGATCTTAATAACCCAGATAACCATGATGGTGTGATTAGTCACCTAAAGCCAGACATTTTGGAGTGTGAAATCAAGTGGGTCTTAGGAAGCATCACTATGAACAAAGTTAGTGGAGGTGATGGAATTCCAACTGAGGTATTTCAAATCCTGAAAGATGATGCTGTGAAAGTGCTACATTCAATATATCAGCAAATTTGGAAAACTCAACAGTGGCCACAGAACTGGGAAAGGTCAGTTTTCATTCCAATCCCAAAGAAAGACAATGCCAATGAGTGTTCAGACTACCACACAATTGCACACATTCGTATGAGAGCAAACATAAGATCAAAATGCCAACATACACTGGATCATAGAAAAAGCAAGGGAATTCCAGAAAAAAAAAAGACAAAAAAAATCTACTTCTGCTTCACTGACTATGCTTTGTGGGTCAGAGCAAATTGTGGAAAACTCTTAAAGAGTTCAGAATCCCAGACCACCCTACCTGCCTCCTGAGAAACCTGTACACAGGTCACGAAGCAACAGTTAGAACTGGACATGTAACAATGGACTGGTTCAAAATTGGGAAAGGGTTATGTTAAGGCTGCATATTGTCAGCCTACTTATTTAATTTATATGCAGAGCACATCATGTTAAATGCCAAGCTGATTGAAGCACAAGCTGGAATCAAGATTGTCCAGAGAAATACCAATAATCTGAGATACGCAGATGACAACATGCTCAGTGCAGAAAGTGAAAAGGAACTAAAGAGTCTCTTGATGAAGGTGAGAGAGGAGAGTGAAAAAGCTGGCTTAAAACTCAGCATTCCAAAATGAAGATCATGGCATCTGATCCCATTACTTTATGGCAAATAGATGGGGAGCAATGGAAACAATGATAGACTTTATTTTCTTGGACTTCAGAATCACTGCAGTTGGTGACTGCAGCCATGAAATTAGAAGACACAGGTTCCTTGGGAGAAAAGCTATGACAAACCTAGGCAGCATATTAAAAAGCAGAGACATACTTTCCCAAAAAAGTCCCATCTAGTTAAAGTTTTGGTTTTTCCAGTAGTTGTGTACAGATATGAGAGTTGGACCATAAAGAAGGTTGACCACCAAAGAATTGATGCTTTGGAATTGTGGTGTTGGAGAAGACTTTTGAGAGTCCCTTGGACAGCAAGAAAATCAAAGCAGCCAATCCTAAAGGAAATCAACCTTGAATATTCATTGGAAGGAGTGATGCTGAAACTGAAGCTCCAATACTTTGGCCACCTGGTGCAAAGAACCAATTCATTGTAAAAGACCCTGATGCTGGGGAAGATTGAAAGCAGGAGGCGAAGCGGACGACATAGGACAGATGGTTGGTTGGCATCACTGACTTGATGGACATGAGTTTGAACAAACTCTAGGAGATGGTGAAAGACAGGGAAACCTGATGTGCTGCAATCCATGAAGTCACAAAGAGTAGGACATGACTGAGCGACAAGGTGGCACTCGTAGTTCCAGTATTCTTGTCTGGAGAATCACATTTACAGGGGATACAGCCCACATGGTCACAAAGAGTTGGACACAACTGTGGTGACTTAGCATGCACACATGGAGGAGCCATTACAGTCAACACGTTTTTGCCAATGAGAAATAAATTTGTTTATTCCTGTAGTTTAAACACCCTTGCTTCAGGATTCATAGCCCAATTTATTCGACTTTTGAAGCATTGGTTGTGCAATGCACTGTTGGTTGCTATCCTGGAGAAGAATTAGACCCTTACTGTTGACCAATGCTGGCTGCAAGCATTGCATTTTTTGGTGCATCTCATCAATTTGCTGAGCATATCTCTCAGATGCATTGGTTTCACTAGGTTCAGAAGGCTGTAGTGAATCTGATGGGTAGCAGACCACCAGTGACCATGTCCATTTTTTGGTGCAAGTATGTCTTTGAGAAATGCTTTGGAGCTTTTTCTCAGTCCAGCCAGTGAGCTGGTCATTGCTGGTTGTATAAAATCCACTTTTCACTGTGTGTCACAATCCAATCTGATCAAGAAACAATTTGCTGTTGTTGCATAGAATAAAAGAAAACAACACTTCAAAGTGCTGATTTTTTGATTTGCAGTCAGCTCATGAAGCACCCATTTATCAAGGGTTTTCAACCTTCCAATTCTCTTCAAATGCCAAATGACCATAGAATGGTTGAAGTTAAGTACATTGGCAACATTTTTGTGTAGTTTTAAGAGAATCAGCTTTGAAAATTGCTCTGTTGGTTGTTACCAATTTTCGATAGCCAGCCATTGCACTCCTCATCTTCAAGTCTCTGGTCTCTTTTGTAAAACTTCTCGAACCACCACTGCACTGCACATTTGTTAGCAGTTCTTGGGCCAAATGCATTGCTGAAATTGCAAGTTGTCTCTGCTGCTTTACCACCAATTTTGAACTCAAATAAGTAAATTGCTCAAATTTGCTTTTTGTCTAACATAATTTTTCCCTGGTGTAAAATAAATATAAAATAAACAGCAAGTAATAAGTCTTTATCAAAAAAAGAACATAAACCGAGAAATATACATTAAATGATGTAAACATAACCACATTCATTTAAGGATGTATGCCAATATCAAACAGTAAATTTCAACAATGCAAAACCACAATTACTTTTGCACCAACCTGATAATAACAAATGGGGTTTCCTAACATAGATTATATATTTATAAAAGAGGACTATCTTGAATTTAACTTTGACAGTAACATATTTAATTTGTCTACACAAAAATGTTAAAGTTTCAACATAATTATATATTGAGGTAGTAAAGATAATTGGTACAAGTCTCAATATGGATATATGTATAGTATTTATATAAGTAAATATAGTATTTCTAAAAATACATAGTATTTTTATGAGTAATTATATGGAAAAGCGACTCAATCCCTTACTACTTTAAATATATCATAATTAGTTACTGTGAATTAATCTCTCTTTTTCTTGTTGTTTTGCTTTTGTTTTTTAAATTGGAAGATGATGGCTTTATGATGTTGTGTTGGTTTCTGTGGTATAACAAAGTGAATCAGCAATAAATATATCTCTAATTTCATATATTTCTCTGCATTCAGTTTTCTTAAAGATACTGATGGATGGATGTGTGACAAAGCTTATATCTTTATCTATAAAGTCTGTTTCTTTATCTACAAGGAGTTCTTATAATTAAACACAAAACTGGGCAAGAGAAAACAAAATGAAATTCACAAAATGAATTGACAAAATAAATGCAAATTACCAATAGATACAACTTCGCTATCTAACAAATAAGCATCAGTAAAATACATGTCATTAAAACATGAAAGTCTTTTGAAAAAAAAGATTCTAACAATGGCATTGATAAAGGTGTGCTTTATCACCAGGATAATTGCTGTTAGTATACAATGGTTGCATCTTTCAAAAGGAAAATCTGTATATGAAGAGCTTTCAATTGTCTGTGCACTTTAAAACACAAATAGTATACCTAGTAGTTTACTTTAAAGAAATAGTCTAAATAAAAATAATTGTGTGATAACATCCATTGAAGTATTGTCAGGGCTCAGTAGTTGAGGTTCCCAGGCTCTAGAGCACAGGCTCAATAGTTCTGGGGAATGGGCTTATGGCATGTGAGATCTGTCTCCTGCATTGGCAGGTGGGTTCTTTATCACTGAGCCTCCAGGGAAGCCCTGAGCCCATCAGTTTGATGGCAGTTGCATAATAGTTAAGAATTTCTGCCAAATTAAAAGTGTTTTTTAAAAACCCCAACTCTCCTAAGTCTGTGTTGTGGTTGTACTGCCATGTTGGTCATACTAATTATCTCTTTATAGTGAAAGACAATGAATCCATTCTTAAAATAATATATCATTGTTGTGTCTCTAGGTGTTAAGTTGAAGAGGACAGCTAAACTGCTGTCTCTTATACACATCTAGATGTGTATAAGAGACATATATGCACACATATAGAAGTACTTTCAGAGCTCCATTAGGCAGTTAACCCAAACAGCCACTAGAACCAAAATATCAAATATTTAATAAATATTTGGCAATAGTTTTTGTTTACAAATTCTATATGATATATGAAAGCAGGTGGACTTCAGAATTTCTAGAATCCAAATCTATTATTTCACAGCTTAAGAAATATATGTATAGTGAAAGTGTTAGTCACTCAGTTGTGTCCTACTCTTTGCAACCCCATGGACTGTAGCCCTCCGGCTCCTCTGTCCATGGAATTCTCCAGGCAAGAATACTGGTTTGGNCTATTATTTCACAGCTTAAGAAATATATGTATAGTGAAAGTGTTAGTCACTCAGTTGTGTCCTACTCTTTGCAACCCCATGGACTGTAGCCCTCCGGCTCCTCTGTCCATGGAATTCTCCAGGCAAGAATACTGGTTTGGGGTCCCATTCCCTTCTGCAGGGGATCTTCCCAACCTAGGTATCAAACCCAGGTCTCTTGTATTACAGGCAGATTCTTTACCGTCTGAGCTACCATGGAAGCCTAAGCAACACACAAACACATATTAATACACAAACATACACACACACACGTGAAATACTTGTGAGCAGCCATGCCCTCTGAAGTTTTGTTCTGAAATTCAGCTTCTAAACTGCTTCATTCTATTAGTTTACTCTAACTAAACTGTAAGAGTTTATACAACTGTTATTAACTAGCATTTTAAGCATATTAGAGCATACTAAGCACAAGGGAACGTTCATGCAAAGATGGGCCCAATAAAGGACAGACCAGAAACAGTATGGACCTAAGAGAAGAAGCAGATATTAAAAAGAGGTGGCAAGAATACACAGAAGAACTAAACAAAAATAGCTTCATGAGCCAGATAACCGCCAAAGGTGTAATCACTCACCTAGAGTCAGATATCCTATAGTGTGAAGTCAAGGGGCCTTAGGAAGCATCACTATGAACAAAGCTAGTGGATGTGATAGAATTCCAGTTGAGCTATTTCAAATCCTAAAAGATGATGCTGTCAAAGTGCCGAACTCAATATGCCAGCAAATTTGGAAAATTCAGCA
>SJYX01004209.1:34769-53615 GCA_006410675.1 Oreotragus oreotragus | reverse complement strand
ACTTATCTGGATTGTAGTGTTTTGTAGCTATTATCCTTTTATTTTATGGACATAAATATTTCCTCTCAATCTGTTTTTCATTTTAGTTAATAATTTTCTATAGTTGTAGAGCTGAAGTTTCATTTTTCATATAGCCAAATTGGTGTTTTGGAGTAATTTCTTTTACCAATTTGAAGCTTATTGTGCTTCTATAAATTTGATAAACAAACTTTACATACTTGTAATAATTTGAAGAAATACTGTCTGCTACAGTCTTAACTGATTTAATAGAGATTTTATTTTAATATCCAGCACTATACAGATAATTTTCTGTCTTTAGTATTCTTTTTGGAAACAAATTCTTTTAGCTAATTCCCTTTGTATTAGGGAAGCAAATTACCCTCAAATTACTTGCAAATTGAGTAGTCTAAAACAATAAACACTTCTGTCATACTAAGTTAGGAATAAGGGTGTGGCTTAGCTGGGTGGTTCTGCCTTTCTCTCATGAGATTACAAGCACGATGTCCTTCACTGCTGCAGTCATTTGAAGGCTATTGTACGTTCCTTGTCCAAGATGATGCACTTATATGGCTATTGGGAAAAATAAATAACATATGGCTGTTCACAAGAGGAGACCTCAGTTCCTTACCTTGTGGGCTTCTCCATAAGGCTGCTCACAGTGATTAGCAGGCTTTCCCCAGAGTGAGTGGTTCAAAAGAGGAGAAGCTTAACAAGGAGATCCAAAGAGATATACAGTGGGGGAGGGGAATACCTTGAAATGTGGATCACTGGGGGCCACTAGGGCAACTAGTTACTAGCTCACCCAGTAAGGAATAAGCAGTTTTAATTAAAGGAAAAAGCATGAGTATACATAGTAGTAATACTTAAAACTTGTAAGCTGATGGACCTTGGATTTTTGAATTAGGTATATGATTGAAAAATATAGTATAGAAAGTAACTAATGAAGTGCCCTATAGTGGCTCAGAGGTTAAAGCACCTGCCTCCAATGTGGGAGACCCGGGTTCGATCCCTAGGTCGGGAAGATCCCCTGGAGAAGGAAATGGCAATCCACTCCAGTATTTTTGCCTGGAGAATCCCATGGACGGAGAAGCCTAGTAGGTTACAGTCCACGGGGTCGCAAAGAGTCGGACACGACAGAGCGACTTCACCTTCACCTTGCCTGCTTAATTTCAATTCTTATGGGCCTTCTTACCTTGTTGTATGACAAAGGTAGCAGATTATGCACAGTTAATATTTCTTTTTCACTTAATTTGTTGTCTAAATCTTTACATTTTTGAACAATATTTTCTCATTTGTTTATACACTTAGATAGTATTTTATTTTATGAATGTATGAACATTTTCATTCCACATATTCTTTTGCTGAAAGGGAACAACTGTGCACATAAGTCATTGTGAATGTATGCAAATAAATCTGTAGGGTAAATCTCCAGGTCCGAATTCTGGGTCAAAGTTAAATGTTTATGATTTTGAAAATACTGCCAAATTGCCCTCTAAAAGAGTATATGTATTTACACTCTCAGCCAGCAGTATATGTATTCGCCTGTTTCAATGGGGACTCTTTATTTCACTTGTCATAGTATAAAATTTAGCTTCTTAGCTTTTTTTTTTTGCCACACTGTGTGGCTGCAGGATCTCAGTTCCCCAACCAGGAATCGAACCTGGGGCCACCACAGTGCCAGCCTGGAATCTTAACCATAGACTACCAGGGACCTCCCCATCCTAACCATTTTGAAGTGTACAGTTAGATAGTATTAAGTGTATTTACATTTTGTGCAGCCATTCTCCAGCACTCTTACCATCTTAGAAAACTCTCCTGTTAACCAGCTGTGCACGTTCCCTCCTGCCAACTCCTGTCAACCACCATTCTGCTTTCTGTTTCTGAGTTCGACTGCTCTAGAAACCTCTTGTAAATGGAATTATACAGTGTTTATCTTTTTGTGATTACCTTATTTCACTTAGTGTGATGTCCTCAAGAGTTTACCCATGTTGTAGGCTGTTGGAATTTTCTTCCTTTTTAAAGATAATCTGCAGTATACCACGTTTTCATTATCCATTTATCAGTTTTCTTTATCCATTTATAGCCACCTTTTGGCTGTTGTGAATAATGCCGATATGAACATAGGTGTACAGATATGTCTTCTAGATTCACTGGGGTTCCTTTTTTTCTTTTTGGTCACACCATGCAGCTTGTGGTCAGCTTAGTCCCCTGACCAGGAATTGAACCCACTCACTCAGCAATGAAAGTGCATAGTCTTAACCACTGGACTGCCAGGGAATTCCTTATGGGGATCCTTTAAAGCTTTTTTTTTTTTTTTTTAATTTTGGCTCCACTGAATCTTAGTTGTAGCACTTGGGATCTAGTTCCCTGACCAAGGTTTGAGCCCTGGCCCCCTTCATTGGGAGCACAGAGTAGAGTCTTAGCCACTGGACCACCTCCAAAGTCCTCCTGTGGGGATTTTTACGATACTTCTTATACCCAGGGGAGAAGAACAAATAATAAATGTTTATTTGATACCTAAATGACCTATAATTTGGATAGTCTATTTTTTCCTCCTCTTTCTCCCTCCTTCCCTCTCTTCCTTTTCTAAGGTATTTTTTGTTGTTTAAAGCATGGACCTGTAAAAGTCAAACATCCTTTCAGTTCAGTTCAGTCGCTCAGTTGTGTCCACCTCTTTGATACCCCGTGAATCGGAGCATGCCAGGCTTCCCTGTCCATCACCAACTCCCGGAGTTCACTTAGACTCACGTCATGGACCTGTAAAAATCAAGCATCCTTTACGTTATGTATAATTTGTTTCAACATTTAAATTCTGAGTATATGTCTTATAAATTAAAAAAGCATAGTAATTGCATTTAAAAATTAAGATAAAATTCACATATTGTAAAATTCACCGTTTTAAAGGATACAACTCAATGTGGCTTTAGTGTATTTACAGAGTTGAGCAACCAAAACCACTATCTAATTCCAGAACATTTTATCAACCAAAATGAAACCCATAGCCAGCAATCACTCTTCATTTTGCCCTCGCCTATTCCCTGTCAACCACTGAGACAAAGTATTTTATCTGTTCTGGGTGTGAATTTCATGCAAGTGGAACTATACAGTCTTTAGCCCTTTGTGTCTGACTTCTTTCATTTAGCGTGTTTTCAGATCTATCCATATTGTAGTATACTGTAACTACTTAATTCTGTTTTATTGCCAAATAATATTGCATTATATTGATAATCATATTTTGTTTACCCATTCATCATTTGATAGACATTTTGTTTGTTTTCCCTTTTTTGGCTGTTAGGCGTAATGCTGGGGGACTAGTGATAAAGAACCCGCCTGCCAGTGCAGGTATATGTAAGAGACACAGGTTTGATCCCTGGGTCAGGAAGATCCCCTAGAGGAAGGCACAGCAACCCACTCATGTTCTTGCTTGGAGAATCCCATGGACAGAGGAGCCTGGCAGGCTGCAGTCCATAGGGTCCCACAGAGTCAGACACAACTAAAGCAACTTAGCATGCATGCAGGCACAATGCTGTTACAAACACTTGTGTATAGGTTTTTTTAAATGGATATATGTTTTCAGTCCTGTTGGCTGTATTCCTATGAGTGGTGTCGCTGGGTCACATGGTGACTGTTTAATATTTTGAGGAACTGACAGACTGTACCATTTTATCATCCTTTTAATGATGTATGAGAGTTCTAATTTCTTCATATCCTTGCCAACAGTTGCTTTCTTTTTTTTAAGTTTTAGCCACCCTGGTGAGTGTTGTGTGCTGTGTCATGATTTTGATTTGCATTTCCCTGATGACAGATGTTGAGACTCCTTTTATGTGCTTTTTGGCCACTTGTATAGCTACTTTGGAGAGTCTGTGTTGTAAAGTCTTTGTGTATTTTTTAAAGATAGGGATTTTTTAAATTGCTATAGTTCCTTGTATATTATGGATTAAGTTTCTTACAAGATATGATTTGCAAATATTTTCTCCCATTCTATGATTTTTTTCAATTTTTTGATGGTATCCTTGAAGCATAAAGGTCTTTATTTTCTTAATTTGGCCATGCTGAGTAGCCAACCACGTATTAAATCAGGGCCCTTGGCAGTGAAAGCATGCAGTCTTAACCTCTGGACTGCCAGGGAAATCCCAAAGGTTTTTAATCTTAAGAAAAAAAAAATTTATTTATTTGGCTCCACTAGGTCTCAGTTGTGGCACTCGGGATCCTTAATCTTTGTAATAGCCTGTGGGCTCTTTAGTTGTGACATGTGAACTGTTAGTTGCTGCATGCAGGATCTAGTTCCTTGACTGGGGATCAAACCCAGGACCCCTGCAGTGGGAGACCATTGGACCAGCAGGGAAGTCCACGCCACATAGGCGCGCACACACACACACCTATATATATAAATATATAGTTAACTTGTTTATTTGGCTGTGTCTAGTCTTAGTTGCTGTACAGATCTTAGTTGCTGATGCATCTTTGTTCCATCATGCAGGATCTTTCACTGGAGTGTGTGGACTCCAGAGCACATAGGCTTAGTAGTTGTGGTGCGTAGTTAGTTCCCCGACCAGGGATCGAGCCCGTCTCCCCTGCTTTGGCAGTTGGATTCGGTACCACTGGAACACCGGGGAAGCCCTCCTGGCTGCCTCCTCCCGCCCTCCGCCCTTTTTTTTTTTTTTCTGTATTGGCTGCATTGAGTCTTCATTGTAGCACATGGGTAACTTAAGAGTTGTGGTGCTTGGACTTCTCTTATTGTGGAGCACTGGCGCTGGAGCCTTCAGGCTCAGTGGTTGTATCGGACAGGCTTCTTGAGTTTCGCTTAGTTGCTCTGTAGCATGTGGGATCTTGGTATCTTAGTTCCCTGAAAAGGGATCAAACCCTTGTCCCTTACATTGGAAGGCAGATTCTTAACCAGTGGACCCCCAGGGAAGTCCTTCCCTTCCTTCTTTAGTACGGTGTATTATATTAATTGATTTTTCTGTATGTTGAAGCAGCCTTGTGTTCCTAGGATAAATTTCACTTGTTCATGATATATAATAATTTTTATTTGTTTCTATATTTGGATTGTTAGGATTTTTGCGTCTTTATGCATAGGGAATACTAGTCTGTAGTTTTCTTGCAATGTCTTTCTGATTTTGGTATCAGGGTAATACTATTCTAATAGAATGAATTTCATTTTTAATATGATTATTTTTAATAGTAAGAGTTACATTCTAAGTTTTCAGTTAAGAGTAATTTTACCAGGTACATTTAATTGTAACTTTGCATTTTGAAAATTGCTAACATTGAGACAATATATTCTTCATTCATTACTCAATAATTTTTTATGTGCCAGGAATGCATAAGATGGGAATATGGTGGAAGCTGAGGCAGGCAACTGTGCTAGGTTGAGAAGAGTGTGATTTAGGATTCTAAGGATTGAAATAGCTGTTGCTTTGGGAGGATAAGAAGTTGAATGTGGTGTGATTAGTTTGGGAAGATGGGGTAGGAAGGGATGATATTGAAGGGAGAAGTTAGGGTCCAGGTCTTTCCCTAAATTCTCCCATTTCTTTTGTTTGTTTGTTTAAATGATTGAAGTGATTTTTTTTATGTATTTATGGCTGTGTCGGCTCTCCTTTGCAGCACGTGGGCTTCTCTCTAGTTGTGTTGTGGAGGTTGAGTTGCCTTGCAGTGTGTGGATCTTAGTTCCCTGACCAGAGTTGGAACTCATGTCCCCTGCATTGGAAGGCAGATTCTTAACCACTGGACCACCAGGGAAATCCCCTATTGAAGTGTTTTTTTTTTTTTTTTCTCTATTTGTATTTGACATTTGTATCCATTGTTAACCTGTTTCTGTTACATTTTGATTGTTGCTCACCAGGAAAAAGCATAGATTAAATCCCATTTAAAGAAGTCATAAGAATCTTACCTTATTAGAAAGGCAGTTTATGATTATAGAAAAAATGTGGGAGGAAGCAGACCCTTGGACTTATTTGGAAAGCTGTGTCTTGGTCTTAAGTGCTCAGTTATGTCAACCAAATAAAACATAACTCTCAAAAAAACAGTTGTGGGCTTTGGAGTTGGACATGCCTCCATTTGAAACCAAGACTTGATTCTTTTGTTTCCCTTGGACAAGTGACTTTTCAGCGTTAGTTTCTTAATCTATAAGCTGTTTTGAAAATTAACTCATAGAACATGGTGAGTATTTGCTGTTATTGTTAATTATCTAGTTAACATATATTGTCCTATGGTAGGCAGCTTAGGCTTGTACTAAACACCTAACAAGTATTAGCTCATTTAAACCTCAGAACAAACCCACATAAGTTGCTGGACACAAACGTTACTTCAGGTTCACACATTAAGAAATGGAACCCAGGTGACACTGTTGGTGTTTCAGCTAAAGCCATCTGGCTTCAGAGCATTTTCTCTGCTCTACTGCAAGGGTGCTGTTCATTACATAATGTATATTTAGTAGACTCTGGTCTTGTTGGGAGTGGGAGATGAAAATGAGAGGTAGTAATTTGACAATTAGTTTTTCTCAAGTTTGCATGTCAATTTGGCCTGAAAACATGAATAGAAAGATATGTGTCATTAGCAAATCTGTCCTGTCCTGTACTTCAGAGTCAAATGTAACTTGTGTCCAGTATGAGGATTTATTTCTGTCTGAATTCTTGAGTTATTTCTATGAATAAATGACCAAATAAATAACTGCAGTGTAAGTGTAGCTATGTGGTAATAAAATGTTCTTTCAGTTTATCATAACCAGATGTGAATGTTCCATTTGAAAAATAGTTACCTTAGGAAGCTAGGACTTTTTTAAGAATTGAAATAAAATTTAAATTAGTTAAAATTTACCATTTAAACAACTTTAAACTGTATAATTCAGTGGCATTTTTTATATTTACATTGTTGTATTAGCATTACTGCTAATTCCAGACCATTCTTATCACTCCAGAAGGAAAGTACTTAATCATTAGAACAATTACTCCTCTTTTCTTCAGTCCTTGGCACCCACTGGTCTTTTTTTCTTTATGAGTATGCCTATTCTAGACATTTTATGAAATCAAAGTATGTGGTCTTTTGTGTCTGGTCCCTTTTCCTTAAACATCATGTTTCAAGGTTTATCCATATTGTAACATGTGCCAACACTTTGTTCCTTTTTATGGCTGAGTAATATTCCGTGGTTTGAATATACTACATTTTGCTTATCATTCATCAGGTGATGGGCATTTGAAGTATTTCCACTTTTCAGTTATGATGAATTATGCTGCTATTCATAGTTGTGTACAGGCTTTTGATTGACTCCCTGTTTTTAAATCTCAGATGTACACCCTCCAGTGGAATTTCTGGGTCATATGCTAATTTTGTTTAATCTTTTGTCCCCTTTTATTATTTTTCATTGAGGCGTGATTGACATACAGAAAAGCTATACATATTTAGTGCATTTATCTTAATGAATTTGAAGATAAGTATGCATCTTTGAAACTCACCATATATGATGCCATATATAATACCATACAATTAATTTAACCATAACATCTACTAAATAAATTGTAAGTATATAATACAGTATTGTTTATTATATGCACTATACAGTACATCTCTCAGTCTTGTTTGTCTTGCATAAGGGGAACTATGTACCCTTTGATTCACATATCCCTGGTTCCCTCTCCTCCCAGTCCTGATAACCTTCCAACCCCTGATACACCCCTGAAAATCACCCTTCACCTTTAGCCCCTATGAATTTGTCTGTGTTGAATTCTGTATAAGTGGGATCATATAGAATTTGTTCTTCTGGCTCTGGCTTATTTACCTCAGCATAATATCCTCTATGTTCATATAATATCTAGTGGCAAAATTTCCTTCTTACGAAAATTCACAATACTCTATTGTACATATATATCACATTTTCTTTGTATGCTTATCTGTTGGACACAGTTGCTTCTGTGTCTTTGCTGCTGTAAATAAAATGCTACAGTGGCATGGGTGTGCAGATATCTATTTGAGACCCTGATTTCAATTATTTTGGGTATATATGGCAGAAGTCGGATTTCTGATCATATTTTAAATTTTTTGAGGAACCTTCACATAGATTTCCATGGTACCAATTTATATTCCCATGAACAGTATGTAAGGGTTCCCCTTTCTTTGTGTATTCTCGTCAACACTTGTGGAAGTTATTTATGTGTTCTGGATGCTAGGTGTTTATCAGATGTTCAATTTGCAAATATTTGCTATCATTCCATGAGTGTTGCTGCTGCTAAGTCACTACAGTCGTGTTCGACTCTGTGCAACCCCATAGATGGCAGCCCACCAGGCTCCCCCGTCCCTGGGATTCTCCAGGCAAGAACACTAGAGTGGGTTGCCATTTCCCTCTCCAGTGCGTGAAAGTGAAAAATGAAAGGGAAGTCGCTCAGTCGTGTCCGACCCTCAGCGACCCCATGGACTGCAGCCCACCAGGCCTCTCCATCCATGGGATTTTCCAGGCAAGAGTACTGGAGTGGGGTGCCATTGCCTTCTCCGACGGAGTGTTACCATTCTTAATAGTTGATAGTGCCCTCTTCTGCAGAGGGAACTTTAATCTTGATGATGTTCAGCTTCATCTTTTTTCTCTTTTGTTGCTGGTGCTTTTGGTGTCCTTACTGTAACTCCATTGCCAAATCCTAGGTTGTAAAGATGTACTGCTGTGTTTTCTCTTAAAATTTTTATAGTTTTAGCTTCTACTTAGATCTTTGATACATTTGAATTAATTTTTGTGTATGGCGGGAGGTAAGGGTCTAACTTCATGTTTTAATTTTTAAAAAATTGAATGGCTTTATTATATAATTATCACATAAATATATCCATTTAAAATATATAATTAGTAATTTTTAGTATTCCATTGAGTTACATGTCCATTACCACAATCTAACTGTAAGTTTTTTAGAAAAGTTATTTAGTTGGCTGTGTTGGGTCTTAGTTATGGCCTAGGAATCTTCATTGGGTTGTGGAGAGCATTCCTTGGATACACAGACTCCGTAGTTGGTGCTTAGGCTCACTTGGGGCATGCAGTCTTCGTTGCTTCGAGGCCTATGGGATCGTAGTTTCTTGATCAGGCATCAAACCTGCATTGCAGGGTGTATTCTTAGCCACTGGACCACCAGAGCAGTCCCTGTAAGAATCTCTTTATTCTATTAGCAATCATCATTCACAGCCCAAGGCGACCAGCAGTTTTATGTTCTTTCTTTATGGATTTTCCTATTCTGGACATTTCATATAAATAAAATCATATAATGTATGGTCTTTTATGATGAGTTCTTTAACTTGGTGTAATAATTTCAAGTTTATCCATGTCATAGCATGTATCAGTACCTCAGTTTTTTGTGTGTGGTTGAATAATATTCCATTGCATAGATATATACCACATTTTGCTATCCATTCGTCAGTTGATGGATCTTTGGTTTATTTCCACAGTTTGGCTGTTGGAATGCTAATGTGAAGGTTCATGTAAAAGTTTTTGTGTGGATGCTTATTTTTTTTTTCCTCTCTTGAGTATATACTGAGCTTGAACCCGCATTTATTGTTTTTCAAAAATTTTAAATGTCACAACTAAGAAAATTGTTATTTATGAAAATTACAGCTGCTTCCTTGCATACTCCCAGTAGTCTCTCCCTACTTTTTATAAAAGTGGATGTAAATTAATACAGCATAAAATTAATTATTTTAAAGTTTATCTGTCATTGGCATTTAGTATAGATATTCACAGCATTGTAGAACTACTACCTCTATCTAGTTCCCATAGCATTTTCATCAACTCAAATGATATGAAAGTCCCATAACCATTAAAGTCATTTCCTATACAGCTCTCATCCTAGCTCCCAGCAGTCTGTCTCTATGTATTCTGCTTATTCTGGATATTTTATATAAATGAAGTCACATATGTGTGACTTTTTTGTTTCTGGCTTCTTTTCCTTAGCATAATGTTTTCATAGTTTATCCATATTGCATGTACACCAGAACTTCATTCCTGTTTATGGCTGAAGAATCCTCTGCTGTATTTATATACCACATTTTTTTCATTCTCCATTGATGGACATTGGTTTCTTCCCACATTTTGGCTATTTTGATTAATGCTACTATAAACGTGTGTGTACTAATCTCTTTGTGGACATAACTTTTCATTTATATTCACTGTATACCTAGGAGTAGAATTTCTGGGCCATGTGGTCATTTTACACGTTAACTTCTTGAGGCACTGATAAACTTTCTCAGCGGTTGCACCATGTTTACATTTGCACCAGCACTGTACTCGAGTTCTAATTTGTTCATATTCTTGCCTATCCAGCGCTTTATTTTCCTTTTCTTTTTAATGTTAGGGCCATCCTAATGGGTGTGAAGTGGTATCTTACGTAGTATTGATTTTCCTCGCTCACTAGTAACGTTAGCCATCTTTTCATATGCTTGTTGGCCATTTGTATACCTTTATTGTAGAAATATCTGTTCACATTCTTCGCCCATTTTAATGTTAGGTTTACCTTTTTGTTGTTGAGTTTTAAGAGTTCTTTATATATAGAGGATATTAAGCTCTTACCAGTTATGAATTGTAAATATTTTATCTCAGTTGGTAGGCTGTCTTCTCATACTCTTTTTAAAAATTTTTTAAATTTCTAATTGAAGGATACTTGCTTTACAGTATTGTATTGCTCTCTGCCATACATCAGCCTGAATCAGGCACAGGTATACATATGTCCCCTCCTTCTTGAACCTCCCTCCCGCCTCATCCCACCCCTCTAGGTTGTTAGAGAACCCCGTTTTGAGTTCCCCGAGTCATACAGCAAATTCCCATTAGCTGTCTGTTTTACATAGGGTAGTGTATGTGTTTCCATGATAGTCTTTCCATCCATCCCACTCTCTCCTTTCTCCCTCCACTTCTGTGTCTGTAAGTCTGTTCTCTGTGTCTGTGTCTCCATTCCTGCCCTGCAGATAAGTTCATCAGGGCCATCATTATAGATTCCATGTATAGGCATTAATATATGATACATATTTTTCTGACTTACTTCATTCTGTATGATAGGCTCTAGGTTCATCCACCTCATGAGAACTGACTCAGATGCATTTCATCTTTCAAATGGACATCTAGGTTGCTTCCATGGCCTAGCTATTGTACATAGTGCTGCAGTGAACACTGAGGTACATGTGTCTTTTTCAGTTATAGTCTTGATAATGTTATTTGATTGGCTAAAGTTTTAATTTTGATGAAGTGTAATTCATCTTTTTTTGTTGTTGCTTATCCTTTTGATATCAAGTCTAAGAATCCTTTGCCCAGTTGGAGGTCTTGAAGACAACCCTTTGTTTTATATCAGTTCTTAAATAGGCTTCCTTGGTGGTTCAGTGGTAGAGAATCTGCCTGCCAGTGCAGGTAACGTGGGTTTGATCTCCGGGTTGAGAAGATTCCCTGGAGAAGAAATTGGCAACCCATTCCAGTATTCTTGCCTAGAAAATCCCATGAACAGGGGAGCCTTGCAGGCTACAGTCCATGGAGTTGCAAAGATCAGACATGATTTAGCGTCTAAATAGCAATAGATAGTCTATGATCCACTTTGAGTTATTTTAGTAAATGGAATGAGGAAGAAGTCCAACTGTATTCTTCTGAATGTGGTGATCAGGCTGTCGCAGGACCGTTGTTGCATACAGGAGAGACTGTTCCCTCTCCATGTAATGGTGTTGCATACAGGAGACACTGTTCCCTCTCCGTGTAATGGTGTGGGAGCCACTGTCAAGCCTACTGAAGATGTTTGTGAGAGTTTACTTGTGGACTTTAAATTTTATTCCTTTGATCTGTATTTCTGCTCTTATGCTAGAATCATACTGTTTTGATTGCTTTAGTTTTGTAGTAAGTTTTGAATTCAGGATGGGTGAGTCCACCTGTTTCTTTTCCAATATTATTTCGGCTATTTTGTTTACTTGCAGTTCCATGTGAATTAGAGAATTGGCTTGTCCATTTCTCCAAAAATGTCCTTTGGAATTTTCATAGGGAGTGAATAGAATATGTGGATTACTTTGGAAAGTATTGCTATAGTAACAAAATTAAAAATTCTGATCAGTGAACATTGATGTCTTTTCATTTATTTAAGGTCTTCTTTAATTTCTTTTCAGCAGTCTTTTGTAGTTTTCAGTGTACAAGTCTTTCACTGTTATTCTTTGGATGCTATTGTAAAGTGAAATTTTTTCCAGTTTCTTATTTTGAATGTTCATTGCCCCTGTATAGAAACAAAGGTAATAGTTGAGGTAATGTTACACCCTGCAACTTTGCTGAATTTATTAGCACTAGTATTCTGTGTGCCTGTATGTGTGTTTGTGTTGTGTGTGTGAATTATAAGGGATTTTTTTGTGTATAGGATTATGTCATCTGCAAATAGAGGTAGTTTTACTTCTGCCTTTCTAATTTAAATGGCCTTTTTTTCTTTCCTTGCTTTATTACTCTGGCCAGAACTTGGAGTACACAGTGTTAAAAGCAGTTGTGAAAATATTTTGGTCTTATTCTGATCTTAAGGGAAACGCTTTCAGTCTTTCATTTGCCATGGAATATGATGTTAACTGGATTTCTCATAAATATCCTGAATTAAGTTAAGGAAATTCCTTTCTATTCTCATTTTTTTTTTTTTTTTTAATCATGAAAGGGTGTTGGATTTTGTTAGATGGTTTTTCTGTGTATATACAGTGGTAACTATGTGTTCCTTTCTTTGCTCAGTTTTTCTCTTTGGCCACTCTGGGCAGTTTATGGGATCTTAGTTCTCTGACCAGGGATTGAATTTGGGACCTCAGCAGTGAAAGCACTGAGTCCTAACCGTTGGACTGCCAGGGAATTCTCTCCTTTGTTCTATTAACACGATGTGTTACATTGAATGTTTTTGGATAGTTTCCCTTTTTTGTTGTTGTGGAAGTATTTATTATTTTTCCATATATAAGTATGCAATTTGGTGGTGTTAATTACATCCATATTGCTATGTAACCATCACTGTTAACTGGAGTGAAAACTTTAATCATCTCCAACATCTCTACCCTTTAAATAAGAGCTAATTGCTTTCTCTCTAGGCCCTGCTAACTTCAGTTTGTATAATTGATCCTGCTAGTCTTGGAGGGTCTCTTGGGGAGCAGGGGTGTGGGGGGTCATAAAAACTGGTGGCAGAAATATTGGGGAGTGCCCAGGCAATGGCACCCCACTCTAGTACTCTTGCCTGGAAAATCCCATGGGCGGAGGAGCCTGGTGGGCTGCAGTCCATGGGGTCACTAAGAGTTGGACATGACTGAGTGACTTCACTTTCACTCTTCACTTTCATGCATTGGAGAAGGAAATGGCAACCCGCTCCAGTGTTCTTGCCTGGAGAATCCCAGGGATAGGGGAGCCTGGTGGGCTGCCGTCTGTGGGGTCATACAGAGTTGGACACGACTGAAGCGACTTAGCAGCAGCAGCAGCAGCAGCAGCAGCAGCATCCCCCTGAACTCATATTGAAGGCAGACATATTGCTTGGGCAGTTAGCATTATTGTGTTAATTTCTACTGTACAACCAGGTGATTCAGTTACATATACACATATTTATGCATTGTTTTTCACATTCTTTTGCATTATGGTTTATTGCAGGATATTGAATATAGTTCCTTGTGCTGTACAATAGGACCTTGTTGTTCGTCCATTCTCTGTGTGACAGTTTGTGTCTGCTCGTCCCAGATTCCCAGTCCATGCCCCCTCTTCCCTCTGCAACCACAGGTCTGTTTCTGTCTGTGAGTCTGTTTCTCTTGCACAGGTAAGTCCGTTTGCGTCCCATTTCAGATTCCCCATGTAGGCGACATCATATGGTATTTGTTGCTCTCTTTCCTATCTATTTTACTTAGTATGATGGTATCTAGGTCCATCCGGATTGCTGTAAATGGCATTGTTGCTTTCTTTTTTACAGCTGCATCTCCTGCACCTTTGTCACTCTTCTTATCACTGGACGTTTAGGTCGTTTCCATGTGTTTGCTGTTGTAAATAGTGCTGCTGTGAACCTAGGGGTGCCTATATGTTTTCTAATTGAAGTCTTCTCTGGATATATGCCCAGAAGTGGGAATGCTGGATCATATGGCAACTCTATTTTTAGTTTTTTGAGAAATCTCCATACTGTTTAACATAGTGGCTGTACCAGTTTATATTCACACCAGCAGTATACAAGGGTTTGCTTTTCTCCACACCCTTTCTAGCATTTGTTGTTTGTAGACTTTTTAATGTTGGCCATTCTGACTGGTGTGAGGTGGTACCTCATTGTAGTTTTGATTTGCATTTATCTGATAATTAGCAATGTTGAGTATCTTTTCATGTGCCTGTTGACCATTTGTATGTATTTGGAGAAATGACTATTTAGGTCTTCAGCCCATTTTTTGATTAGGTTGTTTTTTTTTGTTGTTGTTGTTATTGAGTTGTATGAACTATTTGTATATTTTGGAAATTAAGTCCTTGTCAGTCACATCATTTGCAAATATTTTCTCCCAGTTTGTGGGTTATCTTTTTGTCTTGTTTATGATTTTCTTTGCTATACAAAAGCTTGTAAGTTTGGTCAGGCCCTTTTTGTTTGTTTTTGCTTTTATTTTTATTGCTTTGGGAGACTGACCTAAGAAAACATTGATATGATTTATGTCAGAGAAAATGTTTTGTTTTTGTTTTCTTCTAAGAGTTTTATGGTGTCATGTCCTGTATTTAAGTCTTTAAGCTATTTTAAGTTTATTTTTGTATATGGTGTGAGGATGTTTTCTGACTTCATTGATTTGCATGGGGCTGTCCAACTTTTCCAGCACCACTTGCTGGAAGAGACTCTTGTCTTTTCCCATTGTGTATTCTTTTCTCTTTGTTAAAGATTGATTGTAGGTATGTGGGTATAATTCTGGGCTCTCTATTCTGTTCCATTAATCAGTATGTCTGTTTTTGTTCTAATACCATGCTGTTGATTAGCTTTATGGAGAAGGAAATAACAACCCACTCAAGTATTCTTGCCTGGGAAATTCCATGGACAGAGAAGCCTGGTGGGCTATAGTCCATGGGGTGACAGCAGCAGCAGCAGCAGCAGCATCCCCCTGAACTCATATTGAAGGCAGACATATTGCTTGGGCAGTTAGCATTATTGTGTTAATTTCTACTGTACAACCAGGTGATTCAGTTACATATACACATATTTATGCATTGTTTTTCACATTCTTTTGCATTATGGTTTATTGCAGGATATTGAATATAGTTCCTTGTGCTGTACAATAGGACCTTGTTGTTCGTCCATTCTCTGTGTGACAGTTTGTGTCTGCTCGTCCCAGATTCCCAGTCCATGCCCCCTCTTCCCTCTGCAACCACAGGTCTGTTTCTGTCTGTGAGTCTGTTTCTCTTGCACAGGTAAGTCCGTTTGCGTCCCATTTCAGATTCCCCATGTAGGCGACATCATATGGTATTTGTTGCTCTCTTTCCTATCTATTTTACTTAGTATGATGGTATCTAGGTCCATCCGGATTGCTGTAAATGGCATTGTTGCTTTCTTTTTTACAGCTGCATCTCCTGCACCTTTGTCACTCTTCTTATCACTGGACGTTTAGGTCGTTTCCATGTGTTTGCTGTTGTAAATAGTGCTGCTGTGAACCTAGGGGTGCCTATATGTTTTCTAATTGAAGTCTTCTCTGGATATATGCCCAGAAGTGGGAATGCTGGATCATATGGCAACTCTATTTTTAGTTTTTTGAGAAATCTCCATACTGTTTAACATAGTGGCTGTACCAGTTTATATTCACACCAGCAGTATACAAGGGTTTGCTTTTCTCCACACCCTTTCTAGCATTTGTTGTTTGTAGACTTTTTAATGTTGGCCATTCTGACTGGTGTGAGGTGGTACCTCATTGTAGTTTTGATTTGCATTTATCTGATAATTAGCAATGTTGAGTATCTTTTCATGTGCCTGTTGACCATTTGTATGTATTTGGAGAAATGACTATTTAGGTCTTCAGCCCATTTTTTGATTAGGTTGTTTTTTTTTGTTGTTGTTGTTATTGAGTTGTATGAACTATTTGTATATTTTGGAAATTAAGTCCTTGTCAGTCACATCATTTGCAAATATTTTCTCCCAGTTTGTGGGTTATCTTTTTGTCTTGTTTATGATTTTCTTTGCTATACAAAAGCTTGTAAGTTTGGTCAGGCCCTTTTTGTTTGTTTTTGCTTTTATTTTTATTGCTTTGGGAGACTGACCTAAGAAAACATTGATATGATTTATGTCAGAGAAAATGTTTTGTTTTTGTTTTCTTCTAAGAGTTTTATGGTGTCATGTCCTGTATTTAAGTCTTTAAGCTATTTTAAGTTTATTTTTGTATATGGTGTGAGGATGTTTTCTGACTTCATTGATTTGCATGGGGCTGTCCAACTTTTCCAGCACCACTTGCTGGAAGAGACTCTTGTCTTTTCCCATTGTGTATTCTTTTCTCTTTGTTAAAGATTGATTGTAGGTATGTGGGTATAATTCTGGGCTCTCTATTCTGTTCCATTAATCAGTATGTCTGTTTTTGTTCTAATACCATGCTGTTGATTAGCTTTATGGAGAAGGAAATAACAACCCACTCAAGTATTCTTGCCTGGGAAATTCCATGGACAGAGAAGCCTGGTGGGCTATAGTCCATGGGGTGACAAGAGAGTCGGACACGACGGAACGATTTCACTTTAT
Source organism: Oreotragus oreotragus (assembly GCA_006410675.1). Classification (NCBI taxonomy): domain Eukaryota; kingdom Metazoa; phylum Chordata; class Mammalia; order Artiodactyla; family Bovidae; genus Oreotragus; species Oreotragus oreotragus. Next base: position 36,951 of record SJYX01004209.1, on the reverse strand, counting down.
AGTATTATAATCTGAAGTCTGGGAGGGTAACGCCTCTTGCTTTGTTCTTTTTCCTCAGGATTGCTTTGGCATTTCTGGGTCTTTAATAGTTCCATATAAATGTTAAGATTATTCTGTTTCCTTGAAAAACGTCATGGGTAATTTGATAGGGAGCACATCAAATCTGTAGATACCTTTGATGGTATGGCCATTTTAACAGTGTTCTTTCAGTCTAGTAGAATGGGATATCTTTCCATTTCTTTGAATTATCTTCAGTTTTATTAATATTTTATAGTTTTCAGTTACCTCCTTGGTTAGGTTTATTCCTAAGAATATTTTTGGGTGCGATTTAAAAAGGGATTTTTAAATTTTTTTACATTCCCTTTCTGATATTTCATTGATAGTGTAAAGAAATGCAACTGACCTTTATGTGTTAATCTTATAGCCTGCTCCCTTGCTGAATTCGTTTATTAGTTTTAGTAGTTTTTGTGTTGAGTCTTTCATGTTTTCTGTAATAGTATAGTATTATGTCATCTAGATACAGTGACAATTTTACCTCTTCCCTTCCAGTCTGCAAACTTTTTACTTCTTTGCCTTGTCTGATTGCTGTGGCTGGGCCTTCTAACACTATGTTGAATATAAGTGTTAAGAGTGGACGTCCTTGTCTTGTTCCAGATTTTCACAGGAAGACTTTCAGTTTTTCTCTGTTGAGTATTGTCTTGGCTGTGGGTTTGGCATAAATGACTTTTACTTTGTTGATAAATAAAATGACTTATTATTTTATTATGTTGAGATATTAGGTTGGTGAAAAAGTAATTGCAGTTTTGAACCATGAATTTTAAATCATGAAAATAAGTGAAAGTGAAGCCACTCAGTCGTGTCCAACTCTTTATGACCCCGTGGACTGTAGCCTTACCTAGCCTACCAGGCTCCTCTGTCCATGGAATTTTCCAGGCAAGAGTACTGGAGTGGGTTGCCATTTCCTTCTCCAGTCATAACTAGGCTCAAACACATCTTTATTAATAAAAATAGGAACCATTACAATCAACACATTTTTGCCAACAAGAAATAAGTTTTTTTTTTATTTTTGGTGTTTGGGAGTGATTTTTATTCATACATGAAGATTTCCAAGGGAGAAATTTTGCCTTACAGTTTACAACTTTTCATTTTTCTTTTATATTTTTTGTTGCAATTTTCAGAGTGAACTTACTGCTCCCCACTTTCTTAGCCCTTTTAAACAATCATTAGGTTTTATTTTTTTGAGCAGTTTTAGGTTTACAGAAAAATTGAGTGGAAAAGACAGAATTCTCATGTACGTCATAAACTGTAAAATCCCACATAATGTACAATACAAAGAGTAAATTCTAGTATAAACCCTAATGTAGCTATTTAATAATAATGCAGTATCGGCTCATCAGTTGGCATAGGAAATGGCAATCCACTCCAGTATTCTTGCCTGGAAAGTTCCATGGGCAGAGGAGCCTGGTGGGCTCCAGTCCATGGAACACAGAGTTGGACAAAAGTAAGCAACTGAGCACATCGACTCATCAGTTCTAATGTATGTGCTACATTAAGGTAAGATGTTAAGAGAAATACGTTTGTTTATTCCTGTAGCATAAAAATTTGTGCTTTGGGATTCAGTGGACTCTTGGAAAGCATTTTCTGCCACCTGATAGTTGTGGAAGCATTTTCCCTGCAAAAAGTTGTTGAGATACTTCAGGAAGTGGTAGTCGCTTGGCAAGAAGTCAGTTGAATATGGTGGGTGAGACAAAACTTGGTAACCCAATTCATTCAACTTTGAAAGTATTGATTATGTTATGTGCGGTCAGGTGTTTTTGTGGAGAAGAGTTGGGCCCACATTGTTGACCAGTGCCCACTGCATGAGTGTCAGTTTTCAGTGCGCCTTGATTTGCTGCGTGTACTTCTCAGATGTAACGTTTCGCCGGGATTTAGAAAGCTGTCGTGGTTCAGACAGGCAGCAGCCTACCAAGCGATGACCATGACCTTTTCTGGTGGGAGTTTTTGGCTTTGGGAAAGGCTTTGGAGCCTCTTCTCAGTCCAGCCACAAAGCTGGTCGTCTCCAAGTTGCATATAAAATCCATGTTTTGTCGCATGTCACAACCTGATTGAGAAATGAATAATTTGTTGTTGTTGCATACAATAGGAGAACTTGACATTTCAAAATGACGATTCCCCCCCCCCC
>SJYX01004209.1:2889-34642 GCA_006410675.1 Oreotragus oreotragus | reverse complement strand
CGGTTCCCCCCCCCCCCCCCGGTCAGCTCATGAGGCGCTTATTTATTGAGGTTTTTCACCTTTCCAGTTTGCCTCAAACACTAAATGACTATAGAGTGGTCGACACTGAGTTGTCAACTTCTTGTGCAGTTGTAAGAGGATCAGCTTTGATGATCTTTCAGCTAGTCGTTGTCAACTCCCAGTGGCCAGCCACTGCCTCCTCATCTTTAGGGCTTTTTAGAGCAGCAGCTGAAGGTACAATGCTAAGCAAAACATTTAAGGTTCAGGAGTCAAATTTATCCATCCTTCTCTTCAGGATGGATTCAACACTATGTTCGCAAGAAGGGGAGGGCACCACTTTGCTTGCTGCTGCTGCTAAATCGCTTTAGTCGTGTCCAACTCTGTGCGACCCCATAGACGGCAGCCCAGCAGGCTCCCCCTTCCCTGGGATTCTCCAGGCAAGAACACTGGAGGGGGTTGCCATTTCCTTCTCCAATGCATGAAAGTGAAAGTGAAGTCGCTCAGTCGTGTCCAACTCTTAGTGGCCCCATGGACTGCAGCCTACCAGGCTCCTCCGTCCATGGGATTTTCCAGGCAAGAGTACTGGAGTGGGGTGCCATCACCTTCTCCGTGCATATCTGTTTTTTAAATTAGAAATCTAACATTCTATTCATACTAAGTCAAACAAGTGGAATCAAAATGTCATAACTTTTTAGGCAAAAATTAAGTCTTCTAAAATTTTTATATTATACATTTTATTTATGTATATTATACAAAAGCTTTTCTACTACGCTGATAAAGGCTTGAGAAAGATTATCAAAAAAAGATGGAGAAATTGGAAAATATAAACTAAATAAAATGGAAACACTGAGTATGAAATAGAGTGAAACAAACTAGATAAAAGTAATAAAAGATCATCATATAGTCCAGTTTTTTTAATATAATAATTTATTTTGCTTTAATGGTTTCTATTACCTTATAAATGGCAAAAGTCTCAACAATATTAGAACAGGTAAAAGAAATAAGCTAAGCTGCTGTAAAGGATCATGAAGACTATTTAAAGATCCACACATCAGAAAATCTGATGTCACATCAATCCGCATCACTGAAATAATTTAAGCTGTAACAACGAAATGTAATGCCATGAACTGTGTACACAAATGAGTCTTATTTTATAGTAACCCTTTGTGTGTGCTAAGTCCCTTCAGTCATGCCCGACTCTGTGCAACCCCAAGGATTGTAGCCTGTCAGCCTCCTCTGTCCATGGGATTCACCCTACTTGTACATTAACTGGATGATAACCCACCAACCTTGCACACAAGTAAAAGTGGTTAATAGGTTAGAGCTTCCCTGGTGGCTCAGACGGTAAAGCATCTGCCCGCAATACAAGAGACCCAGGTTCAATCTGTGGGCTGGGAAGATCCCCTGGAAAAGGAAATGGCAACCCACAGTCCAGTTGCTTTTAAACATGACTGCCCATTAGAAACATATCTGGAGCTCTGGAGGGAATAAAGCAATACCTGGGCATTTGTGTTTTTCAAAAATTGGAAGATAATTCTGATATGCATCTGAATTTTAAAAAGTGATTACAGGTTTTTCTATTAAATGGTAGTTTTGGTGATAGAGAATTCTATAATTTTTCTGTTGACCAATCATGTTATACTACGTGGAGTCTGTAGTTCAGTTAGTAAAGAATCTCTGCAATGCAGGAGACCTGGGTTCAACCCCTGGGTCAGGAAGATCCCCTGGAGAAGGAAATGGCAACCCATTCCAGTATTCTTGCCTGGAAAATCCTCTGGACAGAGGAACCTGGTGGGGTCCAGTCCATGGGGTTGCAAGAGTCATACCCGACGCACACCAAACCAATCATGATACAGTAGTATTAAACGAGTAATAGTTACACAATCACAATAGTAAAAGATGCTCATCAGTTTTCTTAATCAACAGCCAGACAAAAATAAAAGATAACTACAGTTTCAAGTCATAATGGAAACATTAACTTAACAGCATAAAATAATTACATACAACTTGAGAGCGGGGGGTGGGGGGAGTCAAGCAGATGTGATAAGTGGAAGTAAGTATGTGCACATGTTTTCATCTAACCATTTACATTTAATTATTGATATGTATGATGTTACTGTTTTCTGAATTGTTTTGGGTTTATTTTCTGTATGACTTTTCCTTCTCTTGTATTTCCTGCCTAGAGAAGCTCTTAGTATTTTAAGCTGGTTTGGTGGTGCTGAATTCTCTTAATTTTTGATTGTCTGGAAAGCTTTTGATTTTTACCATCAAATCTGAAGAAGAGTCTTGCTGAATAGAGGATTCTTGGTTTTATTTTTGTCAGTTTGATTACTATGTGTCTCGGTGTGTTCCTCCTTGGGTTTATCCTTCCTGGGACTCTGTGCTTCCTGGACTTGGTTCACTGTTTCCTTTCTCAAGTTAGGAAAGTTTTCAGCTCTTATCTCTTGAAATATTTTCTCAGGTCCTTTCTGTCTCTGTTCTCCTCCTGGGACCCCTATAATGCAAATGTTCACACATTTAACGTTGTCCCAGAGGTTCCTTAGGTTGTCTTGATTTCTCTTCATTGTGTTTTCTATATTCTGTTCTGTGGCAGTGATTTCCTCCAGATCATTGATCCATTCTTCTGCCTCAGTTATTCTGCCATGGACTCCTTCTAGTGTGTGATTCATCTCTGTTTGTTTGTTCTTTAGTTCTTGTAGGTCTTTAGTAAGCGTCTTGTAGGTCTTAAGTAAGTGTCTTCTCCATTGTTTTCCCAACATCCTGGATCATCGTCACTCTCTTTATTCTGAATTCTTTTTCTGGAAGGTTGCCTGTCTCCATTTAGTTGTTTTTGTGGAGTTTTATCTTGTCCCTTTATCTGGGATATAACTTTCTGTTTTTCATCATGATTAGTTTTCTGTAGTCTAATTTTCTGTAAGAAAAATAAAAATACGTTTTTTTCTGTGGGACTGTGCTTCTTCTTGCTTCTTCTGTCTGCCCTCTGATGGATAAGGCTAAGAGACTTGTGTAAGCTTCCTGATGGGAGGGATGGGTGATGGGAAAAACTCTGGTAAAGAACCTTACTCAGTAAAGCTTTAATACCATTATCTGCTGATGGGTGGGATTGCTGATGGGTAGTTGTTTGGCCTGAGGCAACTCAGCCCTGGGCTCTATGGTAGGATTAACTAGTGAACTCCAAGAGGGTTTATGCCAAGGGGGACCTTCCAGGCCTAATGCTGCCAGTGTCCCCGTCCCTGTGGTGAGCCCCTGCTGACCCACACTCCACAGGAGACGCTCCAGCACTAGCAGGTATTTTTGGTTCAGTCTCCTGTGGAGTCACTGCTCCTTTCCTCTGGGTCTTGGTGTGCAGAAGACCTTGTTGGTGTGCCCCAAGACCGGAGTCTCTGTTTCCCCCAGTTCAGTTCAGTCAGTTCAGTCGCTCAGTCGTGTCCGACTCTTTGCGACCCCATGAATCACAGCATGCCAGGCCTCCCTGTCCATCACCATCTCCCAGAGTTCACTCAGCCCATCGAGTCCGTGATGCCATCCAGCCATCTCATCCTCGGTCGTCCCCTTCTCCTCCTGCCCCCAATCCCTCCCAGCATCAGAGTCTTTTCCAGTGAGTCAACTTCGCATGAGGTGGCCAAAGTACTGGAGTTTCAGCTTTAGCATCAGTCCTTCCAAAGAAATCCCAGGGTTGATCTCCTTCAGAATTGACTGGTTAGATCTCCTTGCAGTCCAAGGGACTCTCAAGAGTCTTCTCCAACACCACAGTTCAAAAGCATCGATTCTTTGGCGCTCAGCTTTCTTCACAGTCCAACTTTCACATCCATACATGACCACAGGAAAAACCATAACCTTGACTAGGCGGACCTTAGTTGGCAAAGTAATGTCTCTGCTTTTGAATATTATCCAGGTTGGTCATAACTTTTCTTCCAAGGAGTAAAAGCGTCTTCTAATTTCATGGCTGCAGTCACCATCTGCAGTGATTTTGGAGCCCAAAAAAATAAAGTCTGACATTGTTTCCACTGTTTCCCCATCTATTTCCCATGAAGTGATGGGACCAGATGCCGTGATCTTCGTTTTCTGAATGTTGAGCTTTAAGCCAACTTTTTCGCTCTCCACCTTCACTTTCATCAAGAGGCTTTTTAGCTCCTCCTCACTTTCTGCCATAAGGGTGGTGTCATCAGCATATNACTTTCACATCCATACATGACCACAGGAAAAACCATAGCCTTGACTAGGCGGACCTTAGTTGGCAAAGTAATGTCTCTGCTTTTGAATACTATCCAGGTTGGTCATAACTTTTCTTCCAAGGAGTAAGCGTCTTTTAGTACTATTATTGAAATAGCAGACATGTAGTAAAATTGGAATGATGAAATAAAAACAAGAAAGGCCAAAAAATAAAAATAAAAACTGGAAGAATAAAATTTAATATCAATGATTATATTAAATATAAATGATCCATAGGCATTTATTAAGAAATAATTAAAAGATCATTTATATTTAAAAATATAATTTAGAATTATACGTTGTTTAATTGTGGCTTAACTGGTAAAGAACCTGCCTGCAATGTGGGAGACCTGGGTTCAATCCCTGGGTTGGGAAGATCCCCTGGAAAAGGGAAAGGCTACCCAGTCCAGCATTCTGGCCTGGAGAGTTCCATGGACTGTATAGTCTATAGGGTCGCAAAGAGTCGGACATGACTGAGCGACTTTCACTTTCATACATTGATTTTAAGAAAACCATGCTAAATGTAAAAGAGAAAAAAAGTCTTGACCATGTAAGACTGATAGCAATGTAAGGCTGGTTCAACAGAATGCAATTTACCAGATCAACTGAATAAAAAGAAAAATACATAACAGTCTTAATGGATGAAAAACAATTTTTCAAAAACTCCACTCAATAAATATCTTCAGCAAACTAAAATAGAAGAGATCTGCTCAACCTGATCAAGGACACCTGTGAGAAACCTACAGGTAACAACATACAGAGTAGAGAAAGATTACATGCTTTCTCCCTAAGTAAGAAGCGATTCAAGAAGGTCCACTTGCAGATTTACAAGGAAGTTCTAATTAGTGCAAGGAGGCAAGAAAAAGAAATAGAAGACATATCAATCAGAAAGGAATAAATAAAAGTGCCACTTTTCACAGATGACATCATAGTCTACATAGAAAATGCCATCCTATTTTTCAGTTGCTCAGTCATGTCTCACTCTTTGTGACCCCATGTACCGCAGGACGGCAGACTGCCCTGTCCTTCACCATGTCACAGAGCTTGCTCAAACTTATGTCCATTGAGTTCGTGATGCCATCCAACCATCTCATCCTCTGTGGTTCACTTCTCCTTCTACCTTCAGACTTTTCCACCATCAGGATCTTTTCTAATGAGTCAGATCTTCACATCAGGTAGCCAAAGTACTAGAGCTTCAACTTTAGCATCAGTCCTTCCAATGAATATTCAGGAAGAATTTCCTTTAATATGGACTGGTTTGATCTCCTTGCAGTCCAAGGGACTTACAAGAGTCTTCTTCAACACCACAGTTCAAAAGCATCAACTCTTTGGTTTTCAGCCTTCTTTATGGTCCAACTCTCATATCCATACATGACCAGTGGAAAAACCATAGCCTTGACTAGATGGAACTTTGTCGGCAAAAGTAATGTCTCTGCTTGTTAAAAGCCTATGTTTGTCATAACTTTTCTTCCAAGGAGCAAATGTCTTTTAATTTCATGGCTGTAATCACCATCCACAGTGGTTTTGGAGCCCAAGAAAATAAAGTCTGTCACTGTTTCCGCATCTATTTGCCATTAAGTAATGGAACCAGATGCCATGATCTTAGTTTTTTGAATGTTCAGTTTTAAGCCAGCTCTTTCACTTTGCCTCTCCTCTTTCACCTTTATCCAGAGGCTCTTTAGTTCCTTTTCACTTTCTGCATAAGAGTGGTGTCATCTGCATATTTGAGGTTATTGATATTTCTCCAAGCAATCTTGATTCCAACTTGTGCTTCATCCAGTCTGGCATTTCACATAATGTACTCTGCATATAAGTTAAATGAAATGAAGTGAAGTGAAGTGAAGTCTCTCAGTTGTGTCCGACTCTTTGCAACCCCATGGACTGTAGCCTACTAGGCTCTTCTGTCCATGGGATTTTCCAGGCAATAGTCCTGGAGTGGACTGCCATTTCCTTCTCCAGGGGATCTTCAGCAAGGTGACAATATACTGCTTTGACGTACTCCTTTCCTGATTTGGAACCAGTCCGTTGTTCCATGTCTGGTTCTAACTGTTGCTTCTTGACCGTCATACAGGTTTCTCAGGAGGCAGGTAAGGTGGTCTGGTATTCCCAGCTCTTTAAGAATTTTCCACAGTTTTTGTGATCCACGCACTGGAGAAGGCAATGGCAATCCACTCCAGTATTCTTGCCTGGAGAATCCCAGGGACAGGGGAGCCTGGTGGGCTAATGTCTATGGGGTGGCACAGACCTGGACACGACTGAAAGGACTTAGCAGCAGCAGCATTCAAAAGCATTCAAAAGATGTAGTGTAGTCAATGAAGAAGGAGTTTTTCTGGAATTCTCCGGCATTTTCTATGATCCAACAGATGTTAGCACTTTGATCTCTGGTTACTGTGCCTTTTTTAAATCCACCTTGAACATCTGGAAGTCCTTGGTTCATGTATTTTTGAAGCCTAGCTTGGAGAAATTTGAGCATTACTTTGCAAGTATGTGAAATGAGTGCAACTGTGTGGTAGTTTGAACATTCTTTGGCATTGCCCTTCTTTAGAATTGAAATGAAAGCTGAAATTTGTACAAAAGAGATACTAGTGAGCTAAGTGAGCTAAGTACAGGCACAGGACACAAGTTCATACACAAAAGTCAATTACATTTCTTCATTTTAAAAATGAACAAGTGAATGGCATTGAAACATGTATAATATCATGTAAGAAACTAATCGCCGGTCTAGGTTCATTGCAGGATACAGGATGCTTGGGGCTGGTGCACTGGGATGACCCAGAGAGATGATATGGGGAGGAAGGTGGGNGCTAAGTGAGCTAAGTACAGGCACAGGACACAAGTTCATACACAAAAGTCAATTACATTTCTTCATTTTAAAAATGAACAAGTGAATGGCATTGAAACATGTATAATATCATGTAAGAAACTAATCGCCGGTCTAGGTTCATTGCAGGATACAGGATGCTTGGGGCTGGTGCACTGGGATGACCCAGAGAGATGATATGGGGAGGAAGGTGGGAGAGGGGTTCAGGATTGGGAACTCATGTACACCCGTGGCAAATTCATATTGATGTATGGCAAAACCAATATAGTATTGTAAAGTAAAATAAAATAAAATTAAAAAAAACTGTAAATTTAAGTTTAAAAGGACAACTTACAATAGAACCAAAAAACATGAAATAATTATCTACCAAATATTGATAATTATATTTTGTCTCTATGTTGATGGGGAGGGAGGAGGGAGGGGGGTTCAGGATGGGGAACACGTGTATACCTGTGGGGGATTCATGTTGATGTATGGCAAAACCAATACAATATTGTAAAGTAATTAACCTCCAATTAAAATGAATAAATTTATATTAAAAAATAAAAAAAAAGAAAACACAGCACTCATTAACTAATAGTTAATTAATATTTAATTAAATAAAACCAAAGAAGACAAATAAATGGAAACACAACAGATTAATGTATTGGAAGATGTTTCTGAAAATGAATCTATGTACTCAATGCAATGTATACCAATATTCAATATTTAAAAATACCAATATTAAATTTATATGGAAAGTAAAAGAAAGTATAAATCCAAAACAATTTTGAAAACAAAGAATATATTTGAGGACTGATTTAAAAACTGAAATTTTTTTTTCAGGTATGTAGATGACACCACCCTTATGGCAGAAAGTGAAGAAGAACTAAAGAACCTCTTGATGAGAGTGAAAGAGGAGAATGCAAAAGTTTGCTTAACACTCAACATTCAAAAAACTAAGATCATGGCATACAATCCCATCACCTTATGACAAATAGGTGGGGAAACAATGGAAACAGTGAGAGACTTTATTTTCTTGGGCTCAAAAATCACTACAGATGGTGACTGCAGCCATGAAATTAAAAGACGTTTGCTCCTTGGAAGAAAAGCTATAACCTACCTAGACAGCATATTAAAAAACAGAGACACTACTTTGTTGACAAAGGTCTATCTAGTCAAGGCTATAGGTTTTCCAGTAGTCATGTATGGATGTGAGAGTTGGACTATAAAGAAAGCTGCATGAGGAAGAATCGATACTTTTGAACTGTGTTGCTGGATAAGACCTTGGACTGCAAGAAGATCAAACCAGTCGATCCTAAAAAGAAATCAGCCTTGAATATTCATTCATTAGAAGTACTGATGCTGAAGCTCTAATACTTTGGCCACTGGATGCAAAGAGCTGACTCATTTGAAAAGATCCTGATGCTGGGAAAGATTGAAGGCAGGAGGAGAAGGGGACAACAGAGGATGAGATGGTTGGATGGCATCACCAACTCAATGGACATGAGTTTGAGAAAGCTCTGAAAGTTGGTGGTGGATAGGGAAGCCTAGTGTGCTACAATCTATGGGGTCTCAGAGTCAGAAATGACTGAGAGACTGAACTGAACTGAAAACTATTTTAATCAAGACTTCCCTCATGGCTCAGTGATAAAGAATCTGCCTGCAGTACAGGAGACCTGGGCTTGATTCATGGGTCAGGAAGATCCTCTGGAGGAAATGACTAACCACTCCAATATTCTTGCATCTAGAATCCCATGGACAGAGGAACCTGATGGGCCGTGGTCCCTGGGGTCGCAAAGAGTCAGTCAAGACTTAGGCACTAACACTTTCACTTTCACTCTCATATGGTAGTGGTCCAAAGGCTAAGACTCCAACCTCCTAATTTCAGAGGGCTTGGGTTTGATCCTTGGAGAGGGAACTAGATCCCACATGCCACAACTAAGATTTCAAGTCTTGAAACTAGAAGACCCTGCATGCCACAAGGAAGATAGAATATCCCATGTGCCACAACTAAGATCCAGTGCAGCCAAATAAATAAACAAAAATAAACCTTAAAGAAAAAAAAAAAAAAAGACTGTGCGGTGTTGGTGAAGTAATAGACACAAATAACAAAGAAACATAGCAAAAGCGTCAAGAAATAGTCCCACACACAAATGTATGGTGATTAATTAGTTAATTTAATAGGAGGATAATTACTTTATCATGTTGTGCTGGCTTCCGCTGTACAACAACATGAACCAATCATAGCTCTATTTATGTCTGCTACCCCTTGAACCTCCCTCCAATTCCTACCCCATCCTACTCATCTAGGTCATCACAGAGTGCCAGGTTGGGCTCCCTGTGCCATGTAGCAGCTTCCCACGAGCTAACTGCCTGTTAGCTGTTTTACCCATGGTAGTGTACATATACACGTATTGGTGCTACTCTGTGAATTTGTCCCACTGTCTCCTTCCCTCACTGTGTCCACAAGCCTATTCTCTCTGCCTCTCTATTCCTGTCCTGAAAATAGCTTCATCAATACCTTTTTTCCAGATATCATATATATACATTAATATAAAATATTTGTTTTTCTCTTTATGACTTATTTAAGGCTCTAGGTACATTCACCTAAGTTCAATTGATTCATATTTGTGCCTTTTTATGGCCAACTAATATTCCATTGTGCATATGTACCACAACTTCTATATCTGTTTAGCCTAGACATAGAAAAAATCATAGAAAAAAAATTGCTATATATATTTGATTTCTTATAATAATCTATAATGGAATGGAATCTGAAAAATATATATAAATATATAACTGAATCACATTGCTACACAACTGAAACTAACAGAGCATTATAAATTAATGATAGTTCAATTGAAAATGTTATAGCTTTGGGTCAGGTAAAGATTTCCTAGCTATAAATAAAAATGCAGTGATGGATTCATGTCAATGTATGCCAAAACCAATACACTACTGTAAAGTAAAATAAAGTAAAATTTAAAAAATAAATAAATAAAAGTGCAACTCATTAAAAATAAATACAGGGAGCCCAGACTTATGCTCTGTTACAACCTAGATGGGTGGACTAGAGAGGAGGAGAGGAAGGGGAGGGAGGAAGGGGATATTTATAATATATAATTATAATTAATTCACATCGCTATATGGCAGAAACCAACACTGTAAAACAACATTGTAAAGAAATTTCCCTCTGATTAAAAACTGAACAAAATAATTGATAGAGATCATTAAAATAAAAAAAATTTCCATAAAAATACAAACCACAGACTGGGAGACAATATTTGGAAAACACACATGACAAAGCAGTTCTATCTAAAATATATGATGAACTGCCAGAATCTAGTATGACAATAAACAGTCCAACAGCAAATGAGCTGAACTGCCTCTTCACCAAAGAAGGTATACTAATGGCATCATGTAAGTATATGAAAAGATGCATGTCACGTTAGTGAAGGCAAATTAAATCACAATGAAACATCACCACTACATGTGTAATGAAATGGTATTAAACAAATAAATAGCGTGTGGAGAGGAATTTGTGTATTTTTGAAGAACTATTGTGTGAAATCTATTAAAAACTTAATGAACACAGTCTTAGATACAGTAATTCTACTTCTAAGAATTTGTTAATTTCCATACATTTAAGCAAAGATGTACAAGGTTATCCACCTAATGTATATGTGTATGAAAGTTTTCTATCCATTAAAATATGAAGAGAATCTATATAAGATTGATAACTATACCTGTAGCTAGAGAATTGGATGGGAAAGTAGGGATGGGAAGACATTTATTTTTAAATTTATACTCTTCTCTACTGTATTTCTCTCCAACTTTTACAATATGTTTGCATTTCTTCTATAATCAAAAGCCTAAACAACTGAGCATGATGCAAATTAATATGCAGTGGAATAGGCAGGATGTGTTGTTAGCATTCGGCAAATTGAAGGATTCCAAGTTCCAATTTAAGACACACTTTTAAAGAACTCTAGTCCAGTAAATTGCATTGTACCATCTGTTTTTGGCTCCCTATAAAATGGAATGTGGTGCCGAAAATACCCTCTTTAATAAGTGCAATTTCGTCACCTAAAGCTATGTTCTTTCTGTCATTGTGTCAGTGTAACATAGTCCCTCCCCCGTATTCTGAAGCTGGCTTCTCCACAATGGGTATTATAATGTCATACTTTATTATCCTCCCCTACATCAGTTGTTTATAACTTTTTAAGGAAAAAAGAAGTCTGCTATGTATTTTCTGTTCTGCATTGGTCTGAATGCAGTACTTCCTGCATGGTGCTCAGGAAAGGTAGCTGATACGGCCCCTCAACCCCACACTCTGGGTCTTTACCTCATTACTCCAGTTCAGGGCCTTTGCCTAGATTAGTGTAAGTGACTTAAATTATCTCTGAAACTCCAGCACATTCTTCAGACCTGCTGCCCGTGGAGCACCCAGATGGAGCTTTCTAAAGCATAATTACAGCCGTGGCGCCCCTGCCTAAACTCCGTCAGTACCTCCCACTTCTCCCTACAACTCCAGCCTCATCACTCATCACCGTGTCCCAGCCAAGCAAAACTTCTCAGCCACTGCACTCCCTCGTGCTTGGGGCATACTCCTCTTTCTTCTCCCTCTACCACCCTGGCCATGGCCCCTACAGTTCTTCACCAGAAGCCTTTCTTGACCTGTCTGAACTGAGAGTCCCTCCAAGTGGTTTACTTAACTGTCCTGTGTTTTCATACAACCAAGGTCCACAGGAATCATTTAATTATATACCTGACCCCCCAACTACTGTATAAACTTCAAGGGCAGGAACTTTACCTAATCCACTTATCTATTTGCTGTGCAGAGCACACTGTCTACGACAGGATCAATACCCTAAAAATGCTTGCTTAATTGAATAAAGAGACCAACCCTGACAATGGAGAAAACGACATCTTTAAGTTGACCTTCAGTTGCCTAGAAACACTAAGATGTTGGTTCTGTGAATCATCATACTTCAGAAAATAAAAACACAGCCATTGAACAATGCTTTTTTTTTTTCACACACACATTGAGAAGCAAATGTAAACAGGTGGTGCGTGGGCCACAGTTTTTACTTTGTAAAAAGACAGTTTCATGGGTGGGTCTCCAATCAATGTATAATTCATATGCTTTCGGAGCAGTTGTCATAAAAACTGCCCTAGGTTTTATTCACCTTCTAGTTATGCCTCCTTGTTTTAGTTTATGTCCTTCCTTGGCGCTATTTTACTGAATGGAATACCAGCATCAAACTGAGTGACATTTCACCCTGCCATTTAAGACTACAGACGAACATAGTAGGGATTGTCAGCCACTTGCTGAACTGAGGTGTGTGGGACAAGAAAAACAATGACCCAGGATGTCTGTGTGCAGGTGGGAACAACAGAGGCCCTTATTTTCTTGTTTTGTTTGTTTTTAATGATTAACAAAGAAAATAATCCGAAAGGTCAGAGTGTTGAGGAAGTTGTTAAACTGAGACTGTGCCCCTCTGATATCCAGCTGGCAAGCTCAGAGAGGTAACCATCCCCCTGTGTGCCAGACATAGGGGGACCCCTGAGGTGGGCATTCCCTATTTAGTTTTTGTTGTTACTCTCCTGGTTCAACAGAGGAGGGCACTGAAGTGCATTGAACAGAGGGAGGTTAGGAGTTTGCTCAAGGGACCCAGTTCACCAGTGCAAGAGCCAGCCTCAGAGTCAGCCCTGAGCAGCACCAGATGAAGGTTCTGTGCCCCTTCCTGGCCCAGTCAGCTGATTCCAGATGTGAGGGCTGAAGAGAGTGCTGCTCCTCTGCAGACTTCAGAAGTGAGACCATAGCTGGCTGTTGTCTTCTTCGTAGGCCAGGATTCAGCTGCTTTTCAGAAGGCGACACTTCTCTTTGGCCTCCCAAGGAAGGAGGGTGAGCATGGTGTGCAGCCACCACTACCACGCAGTCTGTGCCACCTGTGGGTGGCATCCAGAGCTCCCCTGTGCTGGCTGACGGGTGGTCTGTGCTGCTGTGAGGTCCCCTGCAAGCTCTCCACTGCAGCTGATGCTCCGAGAGGCAAGGCTGCCTTTTACTCATTGGCCCGCAGCCAGTGCAGCCCACAGCAAGCTCAGGTACACAGAGTGAGTAGGGTACGGAAAGCTGCTGCTTTTCTCCAGCTCCTCGCTGCTGAGGCTGCCCCTTGTTTATTTCATTAACAGTGGAATGTTCCAGGGAACTGAGAATCAAGAGGGGAGCAGAGGGCAGGGATCAGCATGGCCTTGATTCACTGCATGTTGTGAACACTCACCCATCTTTTTTATCATAAAGTATTTCTGGTCTTCTTAAAAGAAAGAGGTGTCATAAGTAAGACCCCCTTTACACCACTGGATATTTTTCCAGAACATTTTACAAAGACTTGCTTATGAAACAATCTAATGCTCTGTGCAGTATGGCCTGGGAATCTGAATTTAAGAGCAACATCCCCAGAGGTCCCAACACTTTGTGGGTTCACACTCAGTGAAGCTGTTAGTAACAGTAGTCAGACCCTATCAGGCTACCGGGGCTTGCTAACATCATTTGCAAGTCCTTTTCTGTTTATAGTCAGAGTTCTCATTTAATGATCATGGGGCCTGGTAGAGTAGATAGTAGGAGAAGCCCTTTAACAATGGGAAAGGGGTGTCCTAGGATTCCCGGGAACCTGAACAAGCACACAGTCCATAAATGGACCCCCTCCCCTCCGATATAACAGGTAGCCAGGGAGGGCAGCACCGGGGGCCCTGATTTCCTTTGTTCTTCAGGCAGTCACACTCTTGTCGAAGTGCCCAGCCCTTGTTGCTCTGCTGAGATCTCCCTGCTGTCTAAGAACACAGGCAGGAAACAAGGCAAACTCTTAGGAGGTTTTTCCAGGTTTATAGGAGCCTACCTTCTAATTGGCCTTCCCCCTCGGTGTGCATGTTTCTGTGGGGCTGTATAAGGCTTGGTGCATTTATTTATACAGAAGTGAGTGTAATAGAGAAGAACATATCTGATTCCATATTAGATCTGTTCCTTTAGCCTTTGTGCTCTGTTTCCTATGCTTAGTCATGCTGGTTTTCCACTTTTGTAAAAGAATATTGCCTATAGCCTGAAATATACAGGATAGCCTATTCTATGGGCTTTAAGAGTTTATTCATTTAGAGAGAAAAAGCTACAGAACAGAGAATAACATTTGTCTTGTTAGAGGTGTATAAGAACATCATGACCTGACCTAGTGGATAGTGACAAGAACAAAGGATTCTTACGCTAAGAAATCTGCAACAACTAAGCAGGTTTCTCCCTCCCTTTGCCCTTAAAAGCACTTTGCTCAGGGCCAAAAGGAAGATGGTGGTCAGAGAAGACATGAGGGCCAAGTCTCCCCACGCCTGAAACATCTACCAAACACTGGTGGGACCCCTGTAATGACCAGACTGGCAGGGTGCGACCGTGCACTAGGTAGGGAGAATGGGGGAAGGCCGAGGCAGGGGGCTGGTGTGACCCAGGGACTACTGGGGACAGGAAAGTGATTTGGGTGCCAGAAGAGGCACACCTGCCTGTTGGTGAGGGGTAGGGACCTTCGGGGATGGAAAGATCCATCAGGGGAAGCCCCGGAGGGTCCCCATACACTTGGCTGTGGGGAGCCTTCTGGGGCTGTGGGCCTGTCCTCTTCTCTCAGGGGCCCCTCTGCCCTTGGGGGCCCTCCCCACCCTCCTAGCCAAGCCATCCGCCCTCCAGAGCACCCTCTGCTCTTCAGGGCCCCCTCTGCTGAGATGGGTCCTGCAGGCACAAGAGAGGTGGGAAGAGACACATAATCCCAATGCTCGCTGCAGCACTATTTATAGTAGCTAGGACTTTGAGGCGGAGAAGGCAATGGCATCCCACTCCAGTACTCTTGCCTGGAAAATCCCATGGATGGAGGAGCCTGGTAGGCTGCAGTCCATGGGGTCACTGAGTCAAACACGACTGAGCGACTTCACTTTCACTTTTCACTTTCATGCTCTAAGAAATCTGCAACAACTAAGCAGGTTTCTCCCTCCCTTTGCCCTTAAAAGCACTTTGCTCAGGGCCAAAAGGAAGATGGTGGTCAGAGAAGACATGAGGGCCAAGTCTCCCCACGCCTGAAACATCTACCAAACACTGGTGGGACCCCTGTAATGACCAGACTGGCAGGGTGCGACCGTGCACTAGGTAGGGAGAATGGGGGAAGGCCGAGGCAGGGGGCTGGTGTGACCCAGGGACTACTGGGGACAGGAAAGTGATTTGGGTGCCAGAAGAGGCACACCTGCCTGTTGTTGAGGGGTAGGGACCTTCGGGGATGGAAAGATCCATCAGGGGAAGCCCCGGAGGGTCCCCATACACTTGGCTGTGGGGAGCCTTCTGGGGCTGTGGGCCTGTCCTCTTCTCTCAGGGGCCCCTCTGCCCTTGGGGGCCCTCCCCACCCTCCTAGCCAAGCCATCCGCCCTCCAGAGCACCCTCTGCTCTTCAGGGCCCCCTCTGCTGAGATGGGTCCTGCAGGCACAAGAGAGGTGGGAAGAGACACATAATCCCAATGCTCGCTGCAGCACTATTTATAGTAGCTAGGACTTTGAGGCGGAGAAGGCAATGGCATCCCACTCCAGTACTCTTGCCTGGAAAATCCCATGGATGGAGGAGCCTGGTAGGCTGCAGTCCATGGGGTCACTGAGTCAAACACGACTGAGCGACTTCACTTTCACTTTTCACTTTCATGCTTTGGAGAAGGAAATGGCAACCCACTCCAGTGTCCTTGCCTAGAGAATCCCAGGGATGGCGGAGCCCAATGGGCTGCTGTCTGTGGGGTTGCACAGAGTCGGACACGACTGAAGGGACTTAGCAGCAGCAGCAGCAGGACTTTGAGGCAAGATAGATGTCCATTGACAGACGAATGGATAAAGAAGCAGTGGTAAAAATATAAATATGGACTATTACTTAGCCATAGAAAGGGACAAATGTAAGTCAGTTGAATTGAGGTGTGTGAACCTCCAGACTGTTATACAGAGTGAAGGAAGTCAGAAAAACATAACTATTATATATTAATGCAAAATGAACCTATTTGCAGGGCAGGAATAGAGACGCAGACCTAGAGAACAGACTTTGGACAGAATGAGGGAAGGAGGTGGTGGGACAAATTGAGAGGGTAGCGTTGAATATATACATTACCGTGTGTAAAACAGATAGCTAGTGGGAAGTTGCTGTATGACACAGGAAGCTCAATGGGGTACTCTGTGACAACCTAGAGAAATGGGGTAGGTTAGGGATGGGGGATCAAAAAGAGGTGACCTATGTGTACTTATTACTGATCCATGTTGTTGTGTGTCAGTAGCCAACACAATATTGTAAAGCAATTATCCTCCAATAAAAAAAATAAAAATACAATTAAAAAAAGAAATATTTAAATGTGCTTTGCTGAAATCCTTCAGAGAATTTGGTGTTTGGGGAGCATTAGCCACCCATCTCCTTGCTTGGCCCTTCGATAAACCTTTTCTCTGCTCCAAACTCTGATGTTTTGGTTTGTTTGGCCTTACTATGTGTAGGTCACATGAACTTGCATTTAACAGGAAAAAAATTCAAGATGCATTATTAATAATTGAAGTTAAACATGCTATAAGGACCAAGTGCATCACAGGTTTGCTGGTCTCACAGCCCTTGAGCAGAAGGGCCACCTCCATCTTTTAACACCTGCCTACCTTGGCTCTCATCCTGTCCTGTCATGTGGCAATCACATGTCTGCATACAGAGGTTGCATATATTCTGTGCCTGTCTGGAGGAAAAAAGTCTCCTAACTTTGGGATCTCTGAATGCTAGTACATGTCAATTAATTGCATGATTCATCTCTGAGCCAGGAAGCTATTTTTCCCCTGAGTCAGTTTTCTCGTCTCTCATTCTGCTGCTGAAAAGGTAAATACAGAGGTCACAGTGCAGCCTATAAAGATAATGTATCATCTGATTTCTCTTCCATTTCTGTCCCCTGAGAGCTAACAAGATGTAAGCACACTGGAGGCAACTGCTGCACCACAGACCAGCAGGATCTGTTGAGATGTCCCCAGAGGCTGAATGAGAAAGAAGACACTTAGACCCAAAGATCAACCACCCTGTATAAAGGAATGAAGATGGAAGGCTAAAGAAAGTGCAGGTAAGAGGAGCTAGGCTTTCTGCAGAAATGTCTCCTTGTCCTCCCTTAGAGAAAAAGAGTCAAAGGACTCATAAATTCTTAGAACAGGAGGAGGGAAACAAGATTTCAGTTCGGTTCAGTTGCTCAGTCAGGTCTGACTATTTGTGACCCCATGGACTGCAGCACGCCAAGCTTCCCTGGCCATCACAAACTCTGGAGCTTACTCAAACTCACATCCACCGAGTCAGTGAGGCCATCCAACCATCTCATCCTCTGTCATGCCCTTCTCCTTCCACCTTCAATTTTTCCCAGCATCAGAGTCTTTTCTAGTGAGTCAGTTCTTCGTATCAGGTGGCCAAAGTGTTGGAGTTTCAGCTTCAGTATCAGTCCCTCCAATGAATATTCAGGACTGATTTCCTTTAGTATGGACTGGTTGGATCTCCTTGCAGTCCAAGTGACTTTCAAGAGTCTTCTTCAACATCACAGTTCAAAAGCATCAATTCTTTGGTGTTCAGCTTTCTTAACAATCCAACTCTCATGTCCATACATGACTACTGGAAAATAGCTTTGATTAGACAGACCTTTGTTGGCAAAGGTCTCTGCTTTTTAATATGCTGTCTAGGTTAATCACAGCTTTCCTTCCAAGGAGCAGTCATCTTTTACTTTCATGGCTGCAGTCACAATCTGCAGTGATTTTCAAGCTCAAAAAATTAAACTACGTCACTGTTTCCATTGTTATCCGATCTATTTGCATGAAGTGATGGAACCGGATGCCATGGTCTTAGTTTTCTGAATGCTGAGTGTTAAGCCAACTTTTTGACTCTCCTCTTTCATGCATTGGAGAAGGAAATGGCAACCCACTCCAGTGTTCTTGCCTGGAGAATCCCAGGGATGGGGGAGCCTGGTGGGCTGCCATCTATGGGGTCACACAGAGTCGGACACGACTGAAGTGACTTAGCAGCAGCAGCTTTCACTTTTATTAAGAGGCTCTTTAGTTCTTCTTTGCTTCTTGCCATATGGGCGGTGTTATCTGCATATCTGAGGTTATTGATATTTCTCCTGGCAATCTTGATTTCAGCTTGTCCTTCATTCAGCTCAGCATTTCTCATGATGTACTCTGCATATAAGTTAAATAAGTAGGGTGACAATATGCAGCCTTGACATACTCCTTTCCTGATTTGGAATCAGTCTGTTGTTCCATGTCCAGTTCTAACTGTTGCTTCCTGACCTGCATGCAGATTTTTCGGGAGGCAGGTAAGGTGGTCTGGTATTCCCATCTCTTTCAGAATTTTCTACAGTTTTTTTTTTTTTTTGTTGTTGTTATACACACAGTCATAGGTTTTGGCATAGTCAATAAAGCAGAAGTACATGTTTTTCTGGAACTTTCTTGCTTTTCTGATCATCTGCTGGATGTTGGCAATTTGATCTCTTGTTCCTCTGCCTTTTCTAAATCCAGCTTGAACATCTGGAAGTTCATGGTTCACGGACTGTTGAAACCTCACTTGGAGAATTTTGAACATTACTTTGCTAGCCTGTGTGATGAGTGCAATTGTGCAGTAGTTTGAACATTTTTTGGCTTTGCCTTTCTTTGGAATTGGAATGAAAACTGACATTTCCCTGTCCTGTGGCCACTGCTGGGTTTTCCAAGTTTGCTGGCATATTGAGGGCAGAAGTTTAAAGCATCATCTTTTAGGATTTGAAATAGTTCAACGGAATTCCATCACTTCTGCTAGCTTTGTTCATAGCGGTATTTCCTGAGGCCCACATGATTTCACATTCCAGGATGTCTGGCTCAAGGTGAGTGATCACACCATCACGGTTATCTGGGTCATGATGATCTTTTTTGTATAGTTCTACTGTGTATTTTTGCTACCTCTTCTTAATATCTTCTACTTCTGTTTAAATTTGACCAAAGGGGAAATAAAAAAGGTTTGGAGATTGTAACTGTCAGGAGGCTCAGTGTGAACTAAGCATGACAGTGTGCTGATTATCCTCCTCTGTCCCCACAGTAGCTTAAGAGACTTTAGGTGGAAGTTTAATTTATCTAGAATGACTCTCCAGTAGTCATGTATGGATGTGAGATTTGGACCATAAAGAAAACTGAACACCAAGGAATTGATGCTTTTGAACTGTGGTGTTGGAGAAGACGCTTGAGCGTCCCTTGGACTGCAAAGAGATCAAATCAGTTTATCCTAAAAAAAATTAGTCCTGAATATTCATTGGAAGGACTGATTCTGAAGCTGAAACTCCAATACTTTGGCCACCTGATGTGAAGAATTGACTCATTTGAAAAGACCCTGATGCTGGGAAAGATTAAAGGCAGGAGGAGGAGATGACAGAGGATGAAATGATTTGATGGCATCACCGACTCAATAGGCATGAGTTTGAGTAAGTGATGATGGAAGTTGGTGATGGACAGGGAAGCCTGGGGTGCTGCAGTCCATAGGGTCGCACAGAGTGGACACAACTGAGCAACTGAACTGAACTGAACTGAGAATGACTTTATCCACACCGTGAACATAATACAGTAAATCCCTTACATATAAACCTTCAAAGTGTGAACTTTCAAAGATGCCAATGTGGGTTCACATGTCCAATCAAGAAAATTAGTTTACATGTCTAGTGTACGTAGTCAGGTGCATGCATCCTCTACAAGTGGTTGTGATTTTGTGTCCTTTAATACACAGAACTGTATAGAGTACAACAGTATAATATCTTTACTTCAAGCCCAGGACGTCAATTGTTATTGTTCAGTTGCTAAGTACGACTCTGTGACCATGTGGACTGCAGCATGCTAGGCTTCCCTGTCTTTCACTAACTCCTGGAGTTTGCTCAGATTCATGTCCATTGAGTTGGTAATGCTATTTAGCCATCTTATCCTCTTCCACCCTCTTCTCGAATGTTGGAAGTAAACATAAAAACAGCAGTGATGTAGCCTGTACTGCTAAGAAGTACCAAGCAATAATGAAGGAAGCTGTACAATAATATTTAATTTTTTAAAAAATTGTGTTTGTTTATGTATTATTTGTGTGAAGTGTGTTCTAAACCTATTACAGTATAGTACTATATAGCTGATTGTGTTAGTTTGGTACCCAGGCTAGCATTGTTGGACTTATGAACAAATTGGACTTACAAATGGAATGGAACTCATTCATATGTAAGGGACCTACTGTATTTGGAAAATACCCTCCTGAGTTGAGAGACATGTTCCAGGAAGGAGATGGGCTTCCTGGAGCAGGCTAAAGGAAGCCACAGGGTTTAGTAAGCTGAAAGCAAGCAAGGGACCACTGCTTTGTTCAGAACCACATGGGTCTCAAGCATGATTTGAACTTACATTTGAAAATCAGACCATGTCAAATACAAATCTAGTTACTTATTTTTTCATCACAATCAGAAGACCTAATGGAGTCGGTTCCATTTTCCTATGAGGCACTTATGGGTCAGAGAGCAGAAAAGCTGCAGTTTTTAGACAATGTGCAAGCCTAGTGGACTCAGGCCCCCACTGGCCCATGTCTCCTTTCAAATGAGAATGCCGGTTAGTTATCAGTTACCCTGAGACTTATGCTGACACTTTTCTCCAGATAGAGAGATATTCCTCTCCTCTTGTGTCCAGCAAAATTAAAGAGTCCTAACTGAAAATGTTTAACATAAAAACCAGGGGCCCATTTCACTCCTCTGTTTTACTTACCTGAATTCAATAAATTATTTAAATATTTGGCCTAAGAAATTATTGAAGAATCTAGAAACAATAAGCCCAGAAGAGAGAAGACTCAGTTACTACATGAGGATAGGTACTAAGATATGACTGTCGCAAGGACAAATATTGGATTTGACCTGCAAGAGGTCATGAAATTGACCAGGAGAAAGATAACAACTCATAAGAAGAAGTCAGTCTTAGTGAAAATTTCCAAGTGTAAAATGGTGTCTGGATTGCAGAAGCCCTGGACACTAGCGGTAGTGAAGTGCAGTAGGGCACACCCAGACAGAAAGACCAGACTGCAGATTGAACAGCTGAGTGTGCACTTAAACTTGGTCAGTGCAGTCTGGACAACTTTGTAGGTGGGAATCAAGGGCCCACAGGTCTTGCAGAATTATCTACAAATGTGGAAATGGATTCTAAAAGGAAGGAAATTTATAAACCTGGATTCTTATGACTTTCTAAGAGTCTCAACTTTCTCCACCTTCCATCAAATCCTGATCTTTTCCACCACCCAATGAGGATTTTCCATAGCATCTCACAAAGTGTTCAAATAGCTGCTTCTCTGCAAGCCCAGTCTGGAGCCTGCCACTAGCTTGGTCATGAGAAGGGTGATGGGGTGTCTGTGTTGGTGTGAGGTGTTTACCTGTACCAGTTTCACACAGGTCCTTTGACACCTGGTGAGTAATGAGACCAGTGTGTCCAGGCACCTGACATCCATAGAGTTTCAATTGGACAATAGGAATTAAAGCAGCAAAAATGTTTGGAGAGTTCTGAAAATTATTTGACTCAATACACTGATGTCTTTCCAGAGGAAGGTAATATATTAAATTAATATATTATTACTCAAGCAGAGTGCTTGCCTTATTTATTCTTTTAAAACTCAGGGATTAAATATGCTATTAGTCATGATAAGATGAAGAGGGAATATTAACTTTCAACAATGGTAAATTATATGGTAAGTGACTCAACCCCCTGGGAGTAATCAGAAAAACATGACTAAATATATTATTTTAAATATGTTTGAAGAAAGAGTAAGCAAGATAATGACAGAGAATAAAGCTAAGATCTTCTGCAATAACGTGACTTTGGGAAGCAGGCCCAGAATCAGGGGTGTCTGCCCATTCTGAGAGGGCCAGGAAAGAGGCAGAGAGGACCAGCAGCACACTGAGAGCATGGGAGAGTCAGCATTGGAGTACAGAGCCCATGAAGGTGTCCAATAAGCCCTCTGTAGTTTAGTTCATGAGCCCAGAAAATAACACTCTTTGACTATTAAGGTCAAGCCTATGGTTTTCCCAATAGTCATATAGGGTTGTGAGAGCTGGACCATAAACAAGGCAGAGCACCACAGAATTGATGCTTTTGAACTGTGGTGCTGGAGAAGACTTGAGAGTCCCTTGAACAGCAAGGAGATAAAACCAGTCAGTCTTAAAGGAAATAAACTCTGAATACTCATTGGAAAGACTAATGCTGAAGCTGAAGCTCCAATATTTTGGCCACCTGAGGCAAAGAGCTGATTCATCAGAAAAGACCATGGTGCTGAGAAAGATTGAAGGCAGAAGAAGAAGGTGACAAAAGATGAGATATTTGGATGGCATCACCAATGCAATGGGCATGAACTTGGGCAAACTCTGGGAGATGGTAAGGGACAGGGAAGCCTGGCATGCTGCAGTCCATGGGGTCTTGAAGAGTCAGTCGGACATGACTTGGAGACTAAACAAAAAAACAAAACTATTAAGGTAAAGACAATAACTTTGTAAGATTGAAATCATAATATATGTGGAAGTAACAGATATGACATAACACAAGAGATGGAGGGTGAGGAGGGGTAAATGGAATTAAACTACTGTTAGTGAAGGGGTAAGTGGCATAAAACTAACTGTTAATAACCTTTTATATACTAATAGTACATAGTATTAGCCCAAGGACAACTAGCAAGAAATTGTAAAAGGAGAAATAATCAAAGTGCAACTATAATGAAAAGTCTGACTCTATTTTTGATATTTGACAGTACAATATCTTTTAAGACTTACTCATTATTTCTCAGTAACTATTTGGGAAATTTTAATTTCATAATGACTAATCAAAAGTAATAGTTTATAGAATTTAAGATGTAGATCTTAATACTTTTTACACATGCATATAAATACATAGAATTTTAAATTACCTATACACCTTTCAGGATAAATAATATTGAAAGGTTTAATCTTTATGTGTTGTCGCTGAGAGAGAAAAATATTAATTAATATTAGATATTTGTAAGTCAAAAATCTAGACTCACAACCATATGGACTCTTGCCTGCCAGGCTCCACAGTCCATGGGATTCTCTAGGCAAGAATACTGGAGTGGATTTCCATTCCCTGCTGTGGGGGATCTTCCTGACCCAGAGATCGAACCTGGGTCTGTCATATCACAAGCAGATTCTTTACCCTCTGAGTCACTAGGGAAGCCCTAATAACAAAAACAGTGATAAAAGAACAACTACCACAACAAAAGCTAAGAAAATAGAAAAAAAAATGGAATAATAAAAAATATTCTAGAAGGAGGTAGGAAAGAAGAAAAATGAATTTATAGTAGACTAAAAATAGTAAATAATTTAAGAAATGGTAGACCTAAATGCAAATCTATTTTTAAATTGACTAAAATACTTCCATCAAACATCAAAGACTTTCAGACTAAAAAAATTCAGTTATGGAAGTTAAAAATATCCATTTAAAAATATATGGGTCGGAGAAGAAATCAAAACAGAATCTAGAAAGCAATTTGAAATAAATTTTAAGTTTAAAACTATATTTCAAATAGAACTGCCTTATGATCCAGCAATCCCACTGCTGGGCAGACACACCGAGGAAACCAGAACTGAAAGAGACATGTGTACCCCAATGTTCATCGCAGCACTGTTTATAACAGCCAGGACATGGAAACAACCTAGATATCGATCAGCAGATGAATGGATAAGAAAGCTGTGGTACATATACACAATGGAGTATTACTCAGGGAATAAAAAGAATACATTGAATCAGTTCTAATGAGGTGGATGAAACTGGAGCCCATTTACAGAGTGAAGTAAGCCAGAAAGTAGAACACCAATACAGTATACTAATGTATATATATGGAATTTAGAAAGATGGTAATGATAACCCTCTATGTGAGACAGCGAAAGAGACACAGATGTATAGAATGGACTTTTAGACTCTGTGGGAGAAGGTGGGATGATTTGGGAGAATGGCATTGAAATCAACCTAGATATCGATCAGCAGATGAATGGATAAGAAAGCTGTGGTACATATACACAATGGAGTATTACTCAGGGAATAAAAAGAATACATTGAATCAGTTCTAATGAGGTGGATGAAACTGGAGCCCATTTACAGAGTGAAGTAAGCCAGAAAGTAGAACACCAATACAGTATACTAATGTATATATATGGAATTTAGAAAGATGGTAATGATAACCCTCTATGTGAGACAGCGAAAGAGACACAGATGTATAGAATGGACTTTTAGACTCTGTGGGAGAAGGTGGGATGATTTGGGAGAATGGCATTGAAACACGTATACTATCAGGTAAGAAACAAATCGCCAGTCTATGTTCTATACAGGATACAGGATGCTTGGGGCTGGTGAACGGGGATGATTCAGAGAGATGATATGGGGTGGGAGGAGGGAGGGGGGTTCAGGATTGGGAACTCATGTACACCTGTGGCTGATTCATGTCAATGTATGGCAAAACCAATACAGTATAATAAAGCAAAATAAAGTAAAACAAAACAAAACAAAACAAAACTATACATCAAAACAAACAAGATACAAAGGAAAATGTATAGAAAAGAAATAAGCCTGAAAATTAATAAACCCCTCACAAGAAGTTATAAAAGGACAACAAATTTAACGCCAAAAGAATAAAGATGAAAATAATAAAGATAAACACAGAAATTAATGAATTTGAAACCAAGTATACAATAGAAATGATCAAATAACCTGAAATTTAATTATATGAAACACTTTTGCATTTCACTCACTAAGTCATGTCCAGCTCTTTGTGACCTCATGAGTTGCAGTAGGCCAGGCTTCCCTGTCCTTCACTCTCTCCCGGAGTTTGCTCAAACTCATGGCCACTGAGTAAGCTATCTGATCCAAACATCTCATGCTCTGGCCTCCACTTCTCCACTTGCCCTCCATCTTTCCCAGCATTAGGGTCTTTTCCAATGGGTTGGTCTTCCCCTCACATGGCCAAAGTATTGGAGCTTCAGCATAAGTTTCCCAATGAATATTCAGGGTTCATTTTCTTATGAATTGACTAATTTGATCTCTTTGCTGTCCAAGGGACTCTCAAGAGTCTCCGTAAGCATCACAACTCAAAAGCATTGATTCTTCCACACTCAGGCTTCTTTATGGTCCAGCTCGACACCTCTACATGACTATTGGAAAAAACACAGCTTTGACTAGATGGACCCTGGTCAGCAAAGTGATGTCTTTGCTTTTAAATGTGTTGTCTAGGTTTGTCATAGCTTTCCTTCCAAGAAGCAAGCATCTTTGATATCCATGGCTGCCATTATCATTCACAGTAATGCTGGAGTCCAAGAAAACAAAACCTGTCACTTTTTCTCCATTTGTCATGAAGTGGAGGGACTGGATGTCATGATTTCAGCTTTTTGAATGTTGAATTTTAAGTCACCTTTTCACTCTCCCCTTTCACCCTAATCAAGAGACCAACTTGCCAACATCCACTGGATCATAGAAAAAGCAACATAATTCCAAAAAAGCATCTACTTCTGCTTCACTGACTACACTAAAGCCTTTGACTGTGTTCAGTTCACTTGTTCAATCATGTCCAACTCTTTGCGACCCCATGAACCGTAGCACGCCAGGCCTCCCTGTCCATCATCAACTCCCAGAGTCCACCCAAACCCATGTCCATTGAGTCAGTGATGCCATCCAGCCATCTCATCCTCGGTCGTCCCCTTCTCCTCCTGCCCTCAATCTTTCCCAGCATCGGGGTCTTTTCAAATGAGTCAGCTCTTTGCATCAGGTGGCCAAGTATTGGAGTTTCAGCATCAGTACTTCTAATGAATGGATATTCAGGGCTGATTTCTTTTAGGATCGAGTGGTTTGATCTCCTTGCAGTCCAAGGGACTCAAAAGTCTTATCCAGCAACACAGTTCAAAAGCATCAATTCTTCGGGGCTCAGCTTTCTTTATAGTCCAACTCTCACATCCATACATGACCACTGGAAAAACCATAGCCTTGATTAGATGGACCTTTGTTGGCAAAGTAATGTCTTTGTTTTTTAATATGCTGTCTAGGTTGGTCATAACTTTCCTTCCAAGGAGTAAGCATCTTTTAATTCATGGCTGCAATCGTCATCTTCAGTGATTTTGGAGCCCAGAAAAATAAAGTCAGCCACTGTTTCCCCATCTATTTCCCATGAAGTGATGGACCAGATGCCATGATCTTCGTTTTCTGAATGTTGAGCTTTAAGCCAACTTTTTCACTCTCCACTTTCACTTTCATCAAGAGGCTCTTTAGTTCTTCTTCACTTTCTGTTATAAGGGTGGTGTCATCTGCATATCTGAAGTTATTGATATTTCTCCTGCAATCTTGATTCCAGCTTGTGCTTCCTCCAGCCCAGTGTTTCTCATGATATACTCTGCATAGACGTTAAATAAGCAGGGTGACAATATACAGCCTTGACGTACTCCTTTTCCTATTTGGAACCAGTCTGTTGTTCCATGTCCAGTTCTAACTGTTGCTTCCTGACCTGCATATAGGTTTCTCAAGAGGCAACTCAGGTGGTCTGGTATTCCCATCTCTTTCAGAATTTTCCACAGTTTATTGTGATCTACACAGTCAAAGGCTTTGGCATAGTCAATAAAGCAGAAATAAATGTTTTTCTGGAACTCTCTTTCTTTTGCGAATCACTGCAGATGGTGACTGCAGCCATGAAATCAAAAGACGCTTACTCCTTGGAAGGAAAGCTATGACCAACCTAGATAGCATATTAAAAAGCAGAGAAATTACTTTGCCAACAAAGGTCCGTCTAGTCAAGGATATGGCTTTTCCAGTAGTTATGTATGAATGTGAGAGTTGGACTGTAAAGAAAGCTGAATGCCGAAGAATTGATGTTTTTGAACTGTGGTGTTGAAGAAGACTCTTGAGAGTCCCTTAGACTGCAAGGAGATCCAACCAGTCCATTCTAAAGGAGATTAGCCCTGGGTGTTCTTTGGAAGGAATTGTGCTAAAGCTGAAACTCCAATACTTTGGCCACCTCATTTGAAGAGTTGACTCATTGGAAAAGACTCTGATGTTGGGAGAGATTGGGGGCAGGAGGAAAAGGGAACAACAGAGTATGAGATGGCTGGATGTCATCACCAACTCGATGGACATGAGTTTGAGTGAACTCCAGGTGCTAGTGATGGACAGGGTGGCCTGGTGTGCTGCAATTCATGGGGTTGCAAAGAGTCGGACATGACTGAGTGACTGAACTGAGCTGAGTGGATGTTGGCAATTTGATCTCTGGTTTCTCTGCCTTTTCTAAACCAGCTTGGACATATGGAAGTTCATGGTTCATGTATTGCTGAAGCCTGGTTGGAGAATTTTGAGCATTCTTTTCTAGCATGTGAGATGAGTGCAATTGTGTGGTAGTTTGAGCATTCTTTGGCATTTGGGATTAGAATGAAAACTGACCTTTTCTAGTCCTGTGGCTACTGCTGAGTTTTCCAAATTTGCTGGCATAATGAGTGCAGCACTTTCACAGCATCATCTTCCAGGATTTGAAATAGCTCACCTGGAATTCCATCACCTCCACTAGTTTTGTTCATAGTGATGCTTCCTTAGGCCCACTTAACTTCACATTCCAGGATGTCTGGCTCTAGGTGAGTGATCACACCATCATTATTATTTGGATTGTGAAGATCTTTTTTGACTGTGTGGATCACAATGAACTGAGGAAAATTCTTAAAGAGCTCGAAATATCAGACTACCTTACCTGATTCCTGGGAAACCTATATGCAGGTCAAGAAGTGACAGTTAGAACCAGACATGGAAGAACAGACTGGTTCCAAATTTGAAAAGGAGTACATCAAGGCTCTATATTGTCACCCTGCTTATTTCACCTATATGCAGAATACATCATATGAAATGCCAGGCTGGATGAAGCACAGGTGGAATCAAGATTACCGGGAGAAATATCAGATATGCAGATGCTGCTGCTGATGCTAAGTCATTTCAGTTGTGTCTGACTCGGTGTGACCCCATAGACAGCAGCCCACCAGTCTTTCCTGTCCCTGGGATTTTCCAGGCAAGAATAATGGAGTGGGTTGCCATTTCATTCTCCAGATATACGGATGACACCACCCTTATGGCAGAGAACTAAGAGGCACTAAAGAGCTTCTTGATGAAGGTGAAAGAGGAAAGTGAAAATGCTGACTTTAAATTCAACATTCACAAAAATAAGATCATGGCATCCAGTCTCATCACTTCATGGCAAATAGGTGGGGAAATGACGGAAACAGTAACAGACTTTATTTTCTTGGGCTCCAAAATCACTGCAGATGGTGATTGCAGCCATGAAATNCACAAAAATAAGATCATGGCATCCAGTCTCATCACTTCATGGCAAATAGGTGGGGAAATGACGGAAACAGTAACAGACTTTATTTTCTTGGGCTCCAAAATCACTGCAGATGGTGATTGCAGCCATGAAATTAAAAGATGCTTGCTCTTTGGAAGAAAAGCTATGAAAAACCTAGATAGTATATTAAAAATCAGAGACATTACTTTGCCAACAAAGATCCATATAATTAAAGACACGGCTTTTCCAGTAGTCAATTATGGATGTGAGAGTTGGACCTTAAAGAAGGCTGAGTGCCAAAGAATTGATGCTTTTGAATGGTGGTGTTGGCGAAGACTCTTGAGAGTCCCTTGGACTGCAAGGAGATCCAACCAGTCAATCATAAAGGAAATGTGTCCTGAGTATTTATCGGAAGGTCTGAATGAATATCCAATTCTTTGGCCACTGATGGGAAGAGCTAACTCATTAGAAAAGACCCTGATGCTGGGAAAGATTGAGGGCAGGAGTAGAAGGGGACAACAGAGGACAAGATGGTTAGATGGCATCACCAACTAATGAGTTTGAGCAAGCTCCAGGAGTTGGTGAAAGACAGGGAAGCCTGGCATGCTACAGTCCATGGGGCTGCAAAGAGTCAGATATGACTCAGCAACTGAACAACAACTGCAAGAGGTTCTTTAGTTCCTCTTTGCTTTCTGCCATTAAAGTGATATTATCTGCATATCTAAAGTTATTGACATTTCTCCCAAACAATCTTGATTCCAGCTTGTCAGTCTTGCAGCCTGGCGTTTAGCATGATGTATTCTGCACAGACGTTAAATAAGCAGAGTGATAATATACAGCCTTGACGTACTCCTTTCCCAATTTTGAACCAGTCCATTGCTTTGTGTCCGGTTTAACTGTTGCTTCTTGTGCAGTTTTCTCAGGAGACAGTTAAGATTGTCTGGTATTTCCATCTCTTTAAGAATCAGTGAAGCAGAAGTAGATCTTAAAAAAAAAAATTCTCTTCCTTTTTCTATGATCCAATAGATATTAGCAATGTGGCCTCTGGTTCCTATGGGTTTTCTGATTCCAGCTTGTACATCTGAAAGTTCTTTGTTTACACACTCCTGAAGCCTAGCTTGAAGGATTTTGAGCATTACCTTGCTAGCAAGTGAAACAAGGTACAATTTTACAGTAGTTTGAACAT
The DNA here is from genome assembly GCA_006410675.1 of Oreotragus oreotragus. Classification (NCBI taxonomy): domain Eukaryota; kingdom Metazoa; phylum Chordata; class Mammalia; order Artiodactyla; family Bovidae; genus Oreotragus; species Oreotragus oreotragus. Next base: position 5,050 of record SJYX01004209.1, on the reverse strand, counting down.
ATCTTGACATTATCTTTCTGAGCTTAGAATGAAAACTAACCTTTTCCAGAAAAGATTAATAAATCCCAGGAGAGGCTGATCAAGAAGAAAATATATCAAGGTAAACAGAGATCATCACAAAGATCAGAACAATTTTTAAAATGAGTGTATAATAAGGATATTACAAATATTACAGGAGGAAATTGATGCCAATATATTTGGAAATTTAGATGAAATGGAAAACAATACAAAAATACAACTAACTATAGAAAATGTGGAATCCTACAATTATTAGAGAGAATGAAACTGTAATTATACATCATCCCACAAAGATGACTACAAACCCAGCTGGTTTTACCAGCTAATTCTGTCACAAATTTAAGAACGAAAGCCATGCCAATCTTGCTTATTTCTTTCATGTTCTTGAAAAATATATATTAAATTGTTAAATATAAGGCCAGTATAATTTTGATTTCAAAATCTGACAAGGGAAAATGGTAGTTAGTAGAAATGAAAATTACAGGTCCAGTTCTTTCATAAATTCAGCTGTAAAATTTGTAAACAAAATAATAGCTGATAAAATATGGCACTACACAGAAGGAGTAATTCTGTAAAACCAAGTTTATTAATTCCAGAAGTTCAAGATTAACTTACAAGTGACGGATTTAAAAATCAGCCGTTCTAATTTACAATTTAACAGAATGAAAAAAAAGTATATGATTATTTCCGTAGAGGCCAAAAAGTTACAAAATCTAACAACTATTATTATAAAATCTCTTAGTCAACTAAAAATTGGAGATAATGTTTTAAATCTAATGAAGCATATCATTCAGTTTCATTTCATATGAGATGGCAAGAGACAAGAAATGTCTGAACCCCCCACTGCTATTTGACATAGGTTAGAAACTCTGTAAATTCAAATAGTCCAGAGAAAGTAATAAAAATTAAGAGGGTTATAAAATAAGGGATTAAACAGTCATCTTTTGCAGGCTGTGATTATATTTATAGAAAACTCAAAGGAATTTACAGGTAAATTATTGATTAAGAAGTAAATTCAGCAAGTTTGCTAAAGTCAACAGAAAGATTAACTAAAATTCTATATACCACCAATGAATAGTCAAAGCTATAGTTTGTCCAGTAGTCAGGTATGGATGTGAGAGTTGAACCATAAAGAAGGCTGAGCACTGAAGAACCGATGCTTTTGAACCGTGGTGTTGCAGAATACTCTTGAGAGTCCCTTGGACTGCAAGGACATCAAAACAGTCAATACTAGAGGAAATCAACACTGAATATTCATTGGAAGGACTGATACTGAAGTTGAAGCTCCAATACTTTGGCCACCTGATGTGACAAACTGACTCATTGGAAAAGACTCCAATGCTGGGAAAGATTTAGGGCAAAAAGACAAAACAGTGGGAAAATATGAGATGGTTAGATAGCATCACTGACTCAGTAGACAGGAATTTGAGCAAACTCTCTGAGATAGTGAAGAACAGAGAAGTCTGGAATGCTGCAGTTCATGGGGTCACAAAGAGTTTGGATACAACTTGGTGACTGAACAAGAACAACAAACAATGTATCACTAAAAAGTAAAATTTTGCAATAAGATATAATATACAATGATAATAAAAATTTTAAACCAGGAATAAATCTGATGAAAATGTGCAAGATCTCTACACAGAAAGTATGAAATGTTGTTAACATAAATTAGAACATATATATCAATTGAGGCATGTGTCAAGGTGATACATCAGAAGACTCAACTCTCAAAATGTAAATTCTCTCCAAATTGGTCCATAAAGTCAATCCCATTCCAGTAAAATGCATCAAATAAAAGACACTTGCTCCTTGGAAGAAAAGCTATGACCAACCTAGACAGCATATTGAAAATCAGAGACATTACTTTGCCAACAAAGGTCTGTCTAGTCAGTTCAGTTCAGTTCAGTCGCTCAGTCGTGTCCGACTCTTTGTGACCCCATGAATCGCAGCACGCCAGGCCTCCCTGTCCATCACCATCTCCCAGAGTTCACTCAGACTCACGTCCATCGAGTCCATGATGCCATCCAGCCATCTTATCCTCAGTCGTCCCCTTCTCCACCTGCCCCCAATCCCTCCCAGCATCAGAGTCTTTTCCAATGAGTCAACTCTTCACATGAGGTGGCCAAAGTACTGGAGTTTCAGC
>SJYX01004208.1:498777-531329 GCA_006410675.1 Oreotragus oreotragus | reverse complement strand
AAGAATCGATGCTTTTGAACTGTGGTGTTGGAGAAGACTCCTGAGAGTCCCTTGGACTGCAAGGAGATCCAATCAGTCCATTCTGAAGGAGATCAACCCTGGGATTTCTTTGGAAGGACTGATGCTAAAGCTGAAACTCCAGTACTTTGGCCACCTCATGCGAAGAGTTGACTCATTGGAAAAGACTTTGATGTTGGGAGGGATTGTGGGCAGGAGGAGAAGGGGACGACCGAGGATGAGATGGCTGGATGGCATCATGGACTCGATGGACGTGAGTCTGAGTGAACTCCGGGAGATGGTGATGGACAGGGAGGCCTGGCGTGCTGTGATTCATGGGGTCACAAAGAGTCGGACACGACTGAGCTACTGAACTGAGAGTACCTGTTGAACTATAGACAGAGATTCATGACACTGTACAGGAGACAAGGATCAAGATGATTTCCCAAAAAAAGAAAGTCAAAAAATCAAAATGGTTGTCTGAGGAGGCCTTACAAATAGCTGTGAAAAGAAGAGAAGCAAAAAACAAAGGAGAAAGTGAAAGATATACCCATCTGAATGCAGAGTTCAAAAGAATAGCAAGAAGAGATACAAAAGCCTTCCTCAGTGATCAATGCAAAGAAATAGAGGAAACAATAGAATGAGAAATACAAGATATTTCTTCAAGAAAAGGAGAGAAACCAAGGGGACATTTCATGCAGAGATGGGCTCAATAAAGGACAGAAATTGTATGGATCTAACAGAAACAGAAGATATTAAGAATAGGTGGCAAGAATACAAAAAAGAACTATACAAAAAGATCTTCACAACCCAGATAATCACGATGGCATGATCACTCACTTAGAGCCAGACATCCTGGAGTGTGAAGTCAAATGGGCCTTAAGAAACATCAGTATGAACAAAGCTAGTGAGTGATGGAATTTCAGTTGAGCTATTTCAAAATCCTAAAAGATGATGGTGTGAAAGTGCTTCACTCAATATGGCAGCAAATTTGGAAAATTCAGCAGTGGCCACAGGACTAGAAAAGATCAGTTTTCATTCTAATGCCAAAGAAAGGTAATGCCCAAAATGCTCAAACTACCATACAATGCACTCATTTCACACACTAGTAAAGTAATGCTCAAAATTCTCCAAGCCAGGCTGCCATAGTACATGAACAATGAACTTCCAGATGTTCAAGCTGGTTTTAGAAATGGCAGAGGAAGCAGAGATCAAATTGCCAACATCTGCTCGATCATCAAAAAAGCAAGAGAGTTCTAGAAAAACATCTATTTCTGCTTTATTGACTATGCCAAAGCCTTTGACTGTGTGGATCACAATAAACTGTGGAAAATTCTGAAAGAGATGGGAATACCAGACCACCTGACCTGTCTCTTGAGAAAGCTGTATGCAGATCAGGAAGCAACAGTTAGAACTGACATGGAAAAACAGACTGGTTCCAAATAGGAAAGGAGTACGTCGAGGCTGTATATTGTCACCCTGCTTATTTAACTTCTATGCAGAGTACATCATGAGAAACGCTGGGCTGGATGAGCACAAGGTGAAATCAACATTGCCAGGAGAAGTATCAATAACCTCATATGCAGATGACACCACCCTTATGGCAGAAAGCCAAGAAGAACTAAAGAGGCTCTTGATAAAATTGAAAGGGGAGAGTGAAAAGTTGGCTTAAAGCTCAACATTCCGAAAACTAAAATCATGGCATCTGGTTCCATCACTTCATGGGAAATAGACTGGGAAACAGTGGCTGACTATTTTCTTTTGGGGCTCCAAAATCACTGCAGATGGTGATTGCAGCCATGAAATTAAAAGATGCTTACTCCTTCGAAGTAAATTTATAACCAGCCTAGACAACATATTAAAAACAGAGACATTACTTTGCGAACAACGGTCTGTCTAGTCAAGGCTATGGTCTTTCCGGTAGTCATGTATTGATGTGAGAGTTGGACTATAAAGAAAGCCAAGTGCTGAAGATTGATGCTTTTGAACTGTGGTGTTGGAGAAGACTCTTGAGAGTCCCTTGGACTGCAAGGAGATCCAACTAGTCTATCATAAAGGAAATCAGTCCTGAATATTCTTTGAAAAGACTGATGTTGAAGCTGAAACAGCAATACTTTGGCCACCTATTGTGAAGAACTGACTCATTTCAAAAAACCCTGATGCTGGGAAAAATAGTAGGCAGGAGGAGAAGGGGACGACAGAGAATGAGATGGCTGGATGGCATCACAGATTCAATGGATGTGAGTTGAGTGAACTCTGGGAGTTGGTGATGGACAATGAGGCCTAGCGTGCTGCAGTCCATGGTGCTGAGCGACTGAAGTGAACTAAACTGACTGCACAAATATTTCTATCATGGTGTTTACTGAAATTTTTTTCAGTCGCTATTTGCAATATTTTTAATGTCTTTATTCATTTATTTTTGTAAAGTAAGACAGTATACTAACTCAGATTGGGAAATATCTATCTGAACAACAACAACAAAAAAAAAAAACAGGTTGCAGTTAACTGAATTAAATTGTTCACATGCAACTATTTACTTCAAGCAATGCTTTGTTCCATCTTCCACCAGGCTCAAAATCTAGCATATTTCCATGTAATACACGTACACACAGCTTCTGCATACATCTCCAGGTGTGCAGATAGAATATAATGTTATCTGCTGGCCTGTCAAATTGGTAAAGCCATTTGCATTTGTGATATGACAAACTCTAAACCCTTTATTAATTTTAAATAATTCAATAAGTAAAATTCCTGATTTTTTTCCCATATTGTGCTCTAAATTGAAACTATGCCTTTATTAGTAAGAAGAATTTACACTTTGTGCTCTGTTAATCAAAGTCTCTAACAATATTATTATTTCTCTTAATATTATTTTTTGCCTCATGGGATAAAATGAATTAGTACATTTTCAACATTCAATTATACTTATTATGCAAAAATATTATACAGCTAATGAAAACATTTAACTGGTTTTGTAGCATAATCAAACCAGCATGCTCTGCATTGCATTTTTCAGTGAATTTTGTATAATGAGGGTTAGAATCAACTAGGGAGCACACACTCCGATGCCATTATAGAAAATGTTTGATTATGTGTTGTGCTAAAGTGTTTTACAGTAACCCAATAGGCCAGTTTCCAGATTCGTTTAACCTTGTATCTACAAAAAGGCTTCCTGCAGGCATTTCATTGAATATCAAAAGGAGGGGCATTCTTGCCTTGTGCATATGAATGCTTCTTGACAAGCAAAAAAACAAAAACAAAAACAAAAACACTGAGACAGATTTCCATTTCACAATTTCCAGTGAAGTGCTTTCAAATGTTAACAATTATGTCTCCACAACTTTGATTTGAACTGATGAACTTGGTGTTGATGTTTCTATAACCCAATTAATTACTAATTACTGATTCCTTGAGCTTTAATCTGCCCTTTAAATATTCAGTGTAATAGCTCCAGGTAGTAATGGTAAAAGTATTTCTTACTGTTTTCAATGAGAATGACTTACTCTTGAGATTGCTTCCTGTTGCAGGATTTGTAACCAATCAATCTAAAAGAAACACTTTTTATGAAGATGTTTAAAGAATTTGAGTTGTTCCTTGGGCTAAGCAATTTAAAGGAGAATTAGCAGTTTTTAATCTTTAAAGTGTTATACTACTAACATCCTGCTCTGAGGAAAAGTCAAAGCCCCTACAATGACCTTCCCCTCTACCGTGTCCTTCCAGGTCAAGTGGGACTCACTCGTATCCTTGACCTCACTTTCTATAGCTTTCTATAGCTTTCTATAGCTTACCTAGACATTCTGTCCCAGACACACTGACCATCTTGCTGCTCCTGGAACAAATAACTTTTCCCACCCACAGCCTTTGCACATGAAATGTCCTTCCCCTCATACACAGCTCTTCATTCCTCTCAGTTCACTGCTCAAATATCACCTAGTATAAAATTATATATAATAAAATGACTCTAATACACATCAACACTCTCTGTTTTTTCTGCTATATTTTTATTTATAGAAGTAATCAACATATTTTTATCATGTTTTATATTAATATGTACTTTAAAACTTTTATTTCCCCTATTAGTCTGATGCTCCGTGAAGGGAGGCATGGGGTAGAGGAGAGATGTTGGTCACTGATGTATTCTTAATCCCTAAAATAACAGGCTTGCATATATTAAGACATACTAAATACTCTTTAAGTGAATTAATAAAAAGTTACTCAAAATCAAGTACCCAGAGATCTTGTATAATTTTTTTTCCAACTTTCTCTCCGTATCTTCTGTAGAGGATCATGTGAGTGATGCAAGTAGCTAATGGGATAAATTAAAGACAGTTCTACTTGTAAAAATTTTTATGATGCTTTTCTTTAAACCTTGGGCTTAGATAATAGACACATATCAGAAAGTTTTTGATTATGTTACTTCTTTGCACTTTTTTCTCACAGCTCCATTAAAGCACCATCCCTCAAGCAAAATAAGTTCTTTATTTCTGGCTTTAATGGTACTTTTTCAAACCTTCAAGCATATAATCATATTATTCTGTAATCATTTATTTAGGTACTGAACTCTCAGGATTCCATGAACTTATTGAGGAAAGAACTCATGATTTGCCCAACTGTTTGACTTGAGACCCTAGTCCCAACAATGGGAAGAATGAACAAATTAATGTGTGTCTCTATTCAACTAGCTTTAATGTCATTTGCAAATTGCCCATCTTTTCATTAAATGGGATAGCACAAATCCCCAAATCATAGTTAATGATATACAAGGAATTCTACTGAATTCCCTGAATAGTTTTTTCTCTTGTTATATTCTATACTGGGAATTAAACTAAATTGAAAGCTTTTTGACTGTTCCAGTACTGAAAATCTCTCATTCCCATACATTTTTTTAAAAGTGTTTCCCAGAAACATTCTTGAGGAGGAAAAGGAAAGAAGAACTTCTCAAGTATGATCTTTATCTCCATGCAAATGGCAAGATTTCAACCTAGCTGGGCCTTGAGGGTATTATGCTAAATGAAACAAGTCAGACACAGAGATAAATATGATTTCACTTATATGCGAAATCTAAAAAACAAAACAAATAAATGAAACATAACCCGACTTGTAGTTAGAATAATTGGTGGTCACTAGAAGAGGGTTTGGCATATTGGGTGATGAGGATCAATTAGTTATAAGATAAATGAATCAAGGGATATAAAGTACAGCATAAGGAACATAGTCAATAATAATGTATTAACTTTGTATGATGAAATGCGGTACTCATGACAAACCTAGACAGCATATTAAAAAGCAGAGACACGACTTTACCAACAAAGGTCCACATAGTCAAAGCTATGGTTGTTCCAGTAGTTATGTACACATGTGTGAATTGGACCATAAAAAATGCTGAGCACTGAAGAATTGATGCTTTTGAACTATGGTGCTGGAGAAGACTCTTGAGAGTCTCTTGGACTGCAAGGAGATCAAACCAGTCAGTCCTAAAGGAAATCAATCCTAAATATTCATTGTAGGAACTGATGCTGAGGCTGAAGCTCCAATACTCTTGCCACCCGATGTGAAGAGCTGACTCATTTGAAAACACCCTGATGCTGGGAAAGATCAAAGGCAGGGAAAGAAGGGGACATCAGAGGATGAGACAGTTGGAAGGCATCACCCACTGGATGGACATGACTTTGAGCAAGGAGATGGTGAAGGACAGGGAAGCTTGGCATGCTGCAGTCCATGAGGTCACAAACAGTAAGACACAACTGAGTGACAGAACAACAACACCAAAAGACTTATTGCATTGATCATTTTGTAATCCACACAAATGTTGTTCCTTGAAACTAATGTCATATTGTTTATTAATTATATTTCAATTAAAAGATGTATTTTTAAAAAAGAGGAAGAAATGCTTTCTTCCATTTTATTCTTCCATCTCCAAATAGCACTAAGAACAAAGCAGTAATGTGAACCACAGATGAAATACACCAAAACTTGTGATCTACTGCTGGAGCCTATTCCTCCATCACAGGCTGATTCTGCTTTCACTGCCTCACACTAGGACCAAAATCTCCTTTCCTGGCAAACAAAGGAAACATAGAGATGATTTCTCCCTATTGCCAAAGTCTGCTCTAGCTCCACATCATCCCTAGTCTCCCACACAGATACACCTGGTCTGGTCTCACCACCCATCACTGGTCTCCCAGATGGATACAGCTGCAAGGTAATAAAGAGTTTGTAAGACCAACTTGTGATTCTCTCTCCCTCTCTCTCTTTTTTTTTTTTTATTGCCAAGGAGAGAAGATCAGTCTTTCTTATTTTTTTTTTTTTTTTCCTACTGGGACGCCTATCCAGGACTGTCTAAGAATTTCCCCAGTCTTCAGTTTTCCCATGTGGTAGTTAAGAGTTAGCAGCTTTCACCACATTGCATTAGGAAACATCTGCTGTGCCATCCATAGAAGCTGAGTGGAAAATAATATTCATTTCTCATCTCATTACTCTTGATCTCTGAACTCCTTCCTTTGAGGATTGGGAAGCTCACCAAGAAATTCATCCTAGTCTCAGCTTTTTTCTTTCTTTCATTCTTTTCCCTTAGTTGGGAGGTGGAGGGGGTGGGAGGGACATTTTTGTCTTTCCATACATCTTATCCACAAAGAGAATCTTGGTTCTTCAGCCTTCCAACTGCCTGGCTCTCCTTCAAGGTCACATGAGTAGGAAACAAAACATCATGGCTAAGAGTGAGCCAAGGCTCTATCATATGTTATGATTTTGAATCATGGTTTTGTCACTAACAAACAGTACAACTGAAGAGTTTTTAGTTATCTTTCTAATTCTAATATTGTCCTTATTTAAGTCAGGAAAAATAATGCACCTATTTCAAAATGTGTGCCTTGTTTATAATAAGGTCTCAAATTTTTTTCTATTATTACAGTATTATTACAGATTAATCAAGGTTTCTTTCAATTATGTATTGATAGTTGTGATAAGGGAGAAGAAAATTAATCAGATTTCATGGTAGCAATAAGTTTCATTTTATTTGGATTTTAACATTTTTGAGCTCAGGACATATTGGTAAACTAATAAGCTTCCAATGCTTCCCACATAAATATAACAAAACTGAATATAAATGAAATATGATTATGTATCTCTTGGAGCTTGTCCATTGACCCTATCGACTGCAGATAAACTGCTTTTATTTTAAGAACTGAACTACCAAATTAAGATAGGGCATTAGCTATTTGGCTTTAGAATATTTTCAGTATATTTTAAAGGTCTCAACAATTCATTATTACAGAATAAGGTTGAACTCTGGGCTTAGAGAAATAAGTTTTATTTTATTTGATGGATTTTTTGGATGATATATTTAAGACATGACTAGTTCATAAGATTTCTCTGGGATTAAAATGACTATTTTCAAAAAAGAAACAGGCACTCAAGGGGTTCCCTTCAAATATTTATTGAATGAAAAAAACACAGAATGGAAAAAAAATAAGAGCAATATTTAATGCAAACTTTGACACTTGTCTTAGTAAGTACTGTTTTAAATAGCAAATGGCAGAGTACTTTCCAAGGAATATTTTTATTCACATGTACTTCATGTTTTTATTTTTATATATTATTTTGATTTGGACCATTTTTACAGTCTTTAATGAATATGCTACAATATTGCTTCTGTCTTATGTTTTGGTATATTGGCTGTGATGTATGTGGACTCTTAGCTCCCCAACCAGGGAACAAGCCCACACCCTCTGCACTGGAAGGCAAAGTCTTAACCACTGGACCACCATGAAAAGCCCTGGCACTTTAAACTTCTCATCAGGGACTTTAAACTTCTCATCAGCCTCACTTCATATGCCACCTAATAAACTCACAGTCCCAGATGCAATGAACTCTTCTATGCATGGAAAAGTTGAAGAATTCTGATGTAGAAATTTTTAGAAATTCTGGTCTCCATTCATTTCCTGAACAATTTTCATTAGCTGCATAACCACCATTCAGCTAGACTCTATAGTTCAATAGTTCATGATCAGTCTATCTGACTAGAAGCCTAGGGTAGATACACTTGTTCTTTGGTTTGGGACATAAACTCTGGACAATGGAACTGACTGGTTATGTGCATCAATGAGCTGATTGGAGACAAAAAGCAAGAAAGCTACTCTAGACTGTCTATTTCTATCCTCCCAAAATTCATATGTTAAAACCAATCCCAAATGTGATGATATTTGGAAATGGGACTTTGAGAGGTGATTAAGTCATGAGGGGTGGAGCCCTCATGAATGAAATTAATTCCCTCATAAAACAGGCACCCATGAACTCTTGCCTCTTCTGCCATGTGAGGAAACAAGGGGGGGAAAAAAAACAGAAACAAATGTCTATAACTAGAAAGTAGCTTTTTATCAGGCATTGATCTTTGCTTTAATCTTGTCTTCCCAGCCTCCAGAACTAAGAGAAATAAATGTTTGCTTTTAAACCACCCAGCCTATGCATTCTTATTATAGCAGCCTACATGGACTAAGACCAAAGCCTATACACAGAATTCCCTTTCTCTAAAGCAAGGCTTTTCCCTTTAAGTATACTTAAACATCTAGCCCAGAATTTGTGCTACAAGTTAGGGTAGCAGCAGAAGAAGGGTAAATGTTTCATGCAGAGGTCATTGCTTTTCTATCAAATACGAAACAATATTTGCTTTGAACATTCCCAGCAGTCCCATCTCTGCCATTAATAATTTTCTTGGTAGAATATAGTATTACCCAATGTTCTCCAGAGAAATAGATGAACAGGATATTTGTATACACACATACACACACATATGCACATATACATTCATACAGGATATATGTGTGAGTACATACAGAGAAAGAAATGGCAACCTACTCCAGTATTCTTGCCTAGAGAATCCTGTGGACAGAGGAGCCTGGTGTGCTGTCCACAGGGTCGCACAGAGTTGGACACAACTGAAGCGACAGCATGCTTGCATGCATTGGAGAAGGAAATAGCAACCCACTCCAGTATTTTTAGCTGGAAAGTCCCGTGGACAGAGGAGCCTGGTGGGGTGCTGTCCATAGGGTCACACAGAGTCAAACATGACTAAAGCAACTTAGCATGCATGCATATATATGTACACATATGCTAATGGTTTAGTTCCACTCCAAAGGCGTGTGTGTGTGTGTGTGTATAGTACGTAATTCTTAACTAATTGGATGTGCCCTCCTCCCCACAACATCGCCTCCCAGCATTATAGAAGGTAATCTGCTTTACTCAGTTACCTATTTAACTATTAATCTTATGAAAAAGCACCCTCACAGACACACTCAGAATAATCTCCTAACAAATATCTAAGCAGCCGATGACCAAGTCTAGTTGATACATTTAATTAAGTATCACAATGTATACAGAAAAAGAAGTTTAGTTTAAAACTTTGACTCATGTAATTGTAGGGGCCTGGTAAGATCAAAATCTGATGGAGTAAGCCAGGAGACTAGAGACCTAAGCAAGAGTTACAGTCTAAGTTTAAAGGTAGTCTGCTTGCAGAATTTGTCCTTGCTCAGAGGGTATCATTTTTCGTTCTATTAAAGCCTTCAGCTGGTTGGATGAGGCCCATTCACATTATGGAGAGCAACTGCTTTACTCAAAATCTACCTACTTAAATGTTAGTCTTGTCCAAAAACAACCTTACAGAAACATCCAAAATAATTTTTGACCTAATATTTGGGGGGGACTGTAGCTCAGTCAAGTTGACACATAAAATTAACCATCACAAGTATCTATGTTAGTTGGAACATTCCCACCTGCAAAGGATAGATTTATAATTCAAACTAATAAATAAAGTATATGTGTGTGTGTGTGTGTGTGTGTGTGTGAGAGAGAGAGAGAGAGAGAGAGAGAGAGAGAGAGAGAGAGACCCATGAATAATCTAGACTAGGAATTCCAGAGCTAAAGGGTGTCTTTAACTCTCTTTGTGTTATCTTTCTTTTTGTACATTGGTTCAATATCTCTTCCTGGTTTTCACTGAATATTAGGTTGCAAGAACATGGCAGATACATGCTTATATTATCCTGAAGTATAGTGATCCTATATAAGAAACAAAGAACTTAATAATCATTGTGCTTAATTGCTGTACAGAATCATTCAAACAGTTTGCTTAATTCTGAGGAATTTACCAAAATGTCAGTCCTACCTCTCAGAGATAAAAGCTGAAGACTCACTTTCCCAGCCTCCCTTGAAACTAGGTTCTCTCAAGCACATCTATGCCTATAAACATGCATTGCTTCAGAAGAGAGAGATGTGAAGAGGCAGATTCTAGTAAGAATTTGTTTTGGTTATATTGGAAGACATAGATCTGAATTTTTGGGAACAGTATGGTAGATTCTGGCATCCATTACTGTTATGGACACTTTAGTCATTAACTACTGAGTGCTAAGTCTGTTCCAAATCTCTGCTAGAAAAATGAAAAAAGACTATTCTATGAAGTCTCTGCTGGAGCAGTCGAAGGACATGGTTCAGGCATTGTTCTTGGCGTCATGTCCTCCAAATCCAACTTTCTGTCCCACTGCGAGATACTTTTAAAGATATATTTCCCTTGGGGAAATGACAGCATTTGTATTAGAGTTTGGAATGATGCAGAAAACTTTTCTATTCACTATCTAGCTATTAGATCTTTATTAGATTGGTGTAGAATATATTCTCCCGCAACAAGCCAAAATGGGTGGTCAAGATAATGAGTACTATGATTGGCTAGAATTTGGTAGCTCCATTTGACTCTCTGATCAGGAAGTTTGAGTATTGTGACTGACATTAACACAAGAATCACATATACATAGAGAAGGAGAGGCAATTCTACAAATAAGGAAGAAATGTTCTTTCTAGAAAGAGAAGGAATGCTGGACAAGAATAAGCACCTACCATAGTGTGGGATGAAAGTGGCTAGTTATCCATTAAAATTTGTCTCTACCTTAAGAACTAAGTGGCAAATTTTGGGGTAAACATGCAGCACTGGCTGGTTTGGTGCCTGGATGTCTCAAAGTTTGACTGTTTGGGTGACTGTGCTTTTCCTAGCACTGAACAGTGGTGCAAAAATTATATATTACAGATCTTAGGGCTTTGTGCAAGGGTACAAATAATTAAAAAGCAAATTAAATTAAACAACAAAGAGTAGTAAGTGCTACATTAACAAAAATAACTGCTCTGGAAAATAAAAATGGCTGCTCTGGAAAAACAGACATTGCACACAATATGAATTCTGAAGTCTAATAAAAACTCTTTAAGGTAGTGACATTGTTCTATATTTGAAGTCAAGCAAGAACTAGGTTCAAATTCCTGTTCAAACACTAGTCAGGTATACTTAGACAAACTATTTATTCACTCTAAGGCTCAACTTTGTTATAGGTAAGATTGGTGAAATAAGAGCTAGAGTTGTCATGATTAAATGAGATAAAACTGTAGAGTCTATCACCAAGTATATAACAGGCACGTAATAAACATTTTTAAAAGTACTTCAATTTTTCTGAGAGACAGTGATGTGGGTACTTGTGCTTAAGTGAAAGGGATGTACATGGAGCTTTGTGACTATAATGTAACCTTTCACCTAAACAAGGGAGTCAGAGAGAAGACTGAAGAAGTACAAAGATAAGCTAAAGATATGCTGCTGCTGCTAGGTCGCTTCACTCGTGTCCTACTCTGTGCAACCCCACAGACGGCAGCCCACCAGGCTCCCCCGTCCCTGGGATTCTCCAGGCAAGAACACTGGAGTAGGTTGCCATTGCCTTCTCCAATGCGTGAAAGTGAAAAGTGAAAGGGAAGTCGCTCAGTTGTGTCTGACTCTTTGGGACCCCATGGACTGCAGCCTACCAGGCTCCTCACCCACGGGATTTTCTAGGCAAGAGGACTGGAGTGGGGTGCCATTGCCTTCTCCAAAAGATATGCAGTTGAGCCTAAAGCCACAAGAAGTAATAGAATAACTTTGAGGAGCAAAATGACATAATCAAATTCGTATTTAAATAGATCACTTTGGTTCCTTGAGGATCCACAAACTTACATTAGGTACAATTTGTTGGTCAGCTGGATTAGGATATTGGTATGAGACAAGAGGTCTAACAAATAAGAAAGCTATCCAAGAATTTAAATTGATAGAATGATTTTATTGGCTATGGGAGAATATTGGAATAAAGAAATGCAGAAGGGCTTCTGGAAGGAAAAATTAACTGGATAGTGATTTTTTAATGTAGAAAAACTTGGAGGACACAGTGGGGAAAAAAGAGGTCTCAAACCAAAGTAAAGAGTTGATTATACTGTACATGAAGATGCCAATATGCCCAGTAGACTTTGGATGCTTCTGACACCCCAGAAACAAATCTCATCTGGGCAAATTGATGGGGGTCATCAGTAACCAGAAGGTTATTTTTATCCAGGTGCTAAGTTGTGTCTGACTCTTTAAGACCTTATGAACTGAAACATGCCAGGCTCCTCTGTCCTCCACTATCTCCTGAAGAGTTTGTCCAAATACAAGTCCATTGAGTCAGTGATGCTATCTAACCATCTCATTCCCTGCTGCCCTCTTCTACTTTTGCTTTCAATCTCTTCCAGCATCAAAATATTTTCCAATGAGTTGGTTCTTCACATTAGGTGGCCAAGGTATTGGAACTTCTTCAACATCAGTCCTTCCAATGAATGTTCAGAGTTGATCTTCTGTAGGATCGACTGGTTTGATCTCCTTGAAGTCCATTTCAGTTCGGTTGCTTAGTTGTGCCTGACTCTTTGAGACCCCATGGACTGCAGCATGCCAGGCCTCCCTGTTCATCATCAACTCCCAGAGTTTGCTCAAACTTGAAGCCCAAAGTTTTCTAAAGCACCATAATTCTAAAGCAGTTTTCCTGGTGGCTCAGTGAAAGAATACACCTACAATGCAGGAGATTCAGAGATGCAGTTTCAGTTCTTGTGTCAGGGAAGATCACCTGAAGTAGGAAATGGCAACCCACCCTAGTATTCTTGCCTGGGAAATCCCATGGAGAGAGGAGGCTGATGGGCTACAGTCCATGGGTTGCAAAAGAGTTGCACATGACTGAGCAGCTAAACAATGACAATAGCCTTCTTTATAGTCCAACTCTCCCATCTGTACATGACTACTGAAAAAATCATAGCTTCAACTATGGTCAAACCATAGTTATGACTTCCTTCTCCAGGGGATCTTCCCGACCCAGGGATCGAACCCAGGTCTCCCACATTGCAGGCAGACGCTTTAACCTCTGCACCACCGGGGAAGCCCTTATTACTGGAGGGTAATTGGTGACAATTCATCAGATCATTCTGGAAAGAATTTGCAGAATGAAGCGAAACCAGTTCCTGGAATTGAATCCCAAGAAGCAACACTGTTTAGATGAGGGGGCAAGAAGGACTCTGAAAATACAACTAGAGAAGATAAAAAATTAAAGGAGAAAGATAATTAGGAAAGTATACCAATATTAAAGCCAAGTCAGAGTTATCAACATCTAATTTTGTTGATAAATTTCAAAAGTTATGTATTAAAAATGAGAGGCTTATTTCTTGGAGAAATGGATATGAGTATCTTGAGTAGACTGAAGAGTGAGGGAGAGAGACAAATATGGAAAAAATAAATATAGAGTTTTTTATTCCCACAAAATTTCATTTGCTATTTAGACACAGTAGGAGTTTCACCTGTTTGATTTTTGCTGTTGTTGTTTTGTTTTGTTTTACATAGGAGATATCTAAGTATAATTAAGAGCTGATTTGAGAACAAGAAGTTACAGCCATGTTGAATGAACAGGAGACTGAGGGAGTAAAACATAGAGAAAGGTCCCAGAAAAAGAAAAAAAAAAAAAAAATCAAGGTGATGAGAATTGGAAAACAACTGGAGTGATTAGCTTTAAAAATATTGAAGTCCTTTTCTGGAACAAAAGAGAAAAAGAAAAG
This sequence comes from Oreotragus oreotragus, assembly GCA_006410675.1. Classification (NCBI taxonomy): domain Eukaryota; kingdom Metazoa; phylum Chordata; class Mammalia; order Artiodactyla; family Bovidae; genus Oreotragus; species Oreotragus oreotragus. The sequence continues at coordinate 517,427 of SJYX01004208.1, read as the reverse complement.
GATGTATTGGATATAGGAAATTATTCCCAATATATAAGAGATGCTGAGGCATTTTGAAAGCCATAAAAATTATTGCTTCAAAACTATCTGTGCTTTGTGCATTTAAATCTCTATGATTTAAATGTGAGTCAAGGATAAAGTGATTTTTTTTCAAAAAGAAATTGCATTTTATTGACAATTCTTTGATAACACCTCTATTTTCATTATGTGAAATATTAGATTTTTTATATTCCCCAAATCAATTTTATCTTTGCTGCCACTGCTACTTTCAAATGATTTCAACTTGAGCCTTGAGGCATTCCAAGATAATGTAAACCACCATCGGTTTTCAAAAATTTTACTGTAGTTCTAAGCACAGTTGGCTTTTTTAATGTGTATGTTAGGGGATTTTGGAACAAGAGAAAGGGGAGACCATTTATGCATCAATATAATCATTTCAAATAATTAATATTAGCTGAACTCAGCCATGAGAAAAGACAATAGCTTTCTGTTAAACTTGAGAATGAAATCTGAAAAGCTTATCATTATTTAAACTTAATTGTCTTAAGTTTACTGTGATAATATTAGCATTGGTGTTATATTAATATTACATGAAAGAAACTAAATTTTTAGCCATGGGCTATTAGGGGGAAAAGGAGTTGATTCTCACATTTGAGTGTACAGTACCTTACTTTAAATGAGAACAGAAACTTAGATTTGAATTGAAATGACATTGACATGAATATACCCATATCAACTTGGGGTTATATCTGCACTCCCATACTCTTTTACAATTTGCAAAGGGGCTGTTATTGCAAATGTTATTTTTTCCAATAAAGAGACAGCTCATTAGATCTCATTACTAGTCAGCAGCTGTCGCAGAATATAGATTTCCAACTCATAGCAATACATCTTTTCACAAATGCTTTCACCGAAAATATGGAAAAGATCTATTTCATCATTAACCTACAACGACATTATACATGGCTGCACTTAAACCTTTGGCTTTTCTGCAGAGTATTTCATAGTTTAGTAACTTTAAGCTGAATAATTCAAGTCTCTTCTACATTTACTATCTGGTGCTTATACATTCTAAAAGGATGTCAAAAGTTATTTTTTCCACCCCAACTAGTAATATGTTATTCAGAAATCTGGATAAAGTCAATAAAGCAACAAATAGGTTTCCAGTATATACTCTATACAAGGATGTAGAGGATACAAAAAAATGAAGTATTTGAATTCCCCTGTGCTTGAAGAGCTTGCCCTCTTCTTAGGGGGATAAAATACAAACAGGTAAATTGTGCATAGAATTAAATGAGTTTTACCGGTGGCTCAGGAAGTAAAGAATCTTTCTGCAGTGAAGCAAACCTGGGTTCAATCCCTGGGCCAGGAAGAGACCCTAGCGAAGGAAATGGCTACCCACTCCAGTATTCTTGCATGGAGAATTCCATCAACAGAGGAGCCTGGTAGGCTCCAGTTCATGGGGTCACAAAGAGTCAGACATGACTGAGCAACTAACACTTACTTATTTACTTGTAGAGTTAAATAATATTTGAAAGCAAGTACTTAATGAAGATAATAAAATAATACATGATTTTTTATGTGTCTTAATTAAGAAATAAATTCTCAAAGAAGGAAAAAAAATCAATATGGACATAAAATATTTAGTAATACTTCCTAGGAGTGTGAAGAAGTTGTGAAGAAGTGTGTGTCTGTGTGTGTGTCTGTGTGTGTGTGTATGTGTATCAGAGAGATTGAAGGAGGCATGGAGATTAGGAGAGAAAGAACACATGTACAGGAGAAGACTGGTGAAGTGGGAAGGGGTCTGAGGGCAGATGACCAATGCTATAAGCAAATATGGAGATATTTTACAAGATGTGTGTGATAGCATACAGACACACCTTTCTGTTAATAGAGAGTTAAGGATTATAGTTGGAAAGGTAGGGTAAGGTTAGGCCACAGGTTACTTTAAATGTCAGGCCAAGAATGTGGAGACTCTACCTTGTGAAGAAGGAAGACTTTAGCTCACTCAATCAAATGAGGCACTAATTTCAAGGAAGAGATGCACAGAAAATAAAAATTTCAGGAATGGCTGAGGAGACAGAAAGAAATCAGTACTAAAAATAGAAGACAATGGCAACCATATATTTCAATGCTAAGGATTAAAACATTTCTTACACTCCATAAAGCAAGAATATGATAAGTTAAAATAAATAGTTACAAAGATACTTTCCAACATTCATAGAAACTCTACATCTATAAAATACCAAGTGTTGCAGCCAACACTTGCCAAACACTCTCCTCTACACTTCAAACTATTATATTAGTTACAAAATGTTGTATATCCAAATTCAGTATTTCCTACATTTGACTTATTGTTCACTTGATATGCTAAAGATATATTTGATTGTAGTTAACTAATGATCTATAATGTTCTTCATTCATTCGAAAATAGCTATTTAATATCATTTTCAGGTGACTATGGTATATTTTCTTCTCTAGTACTTGGTATTTTGATTCATTAAAAATTTACCCTCTGGAATGAAAATCTACTTTTCTTCAAAGAACGAAGCCATTATGTAGCTTTTGAAGAAGATATGCACCAAAAAATATTAAAACTCATTTTAGAAGAGCTGAGATTGATGGCATATCCTTTCACATTTCAGGGGGAAAATGTTAACTATAAAATGGTTAGGATTTGACTGATAGACTTTGTTCATTACACACAGTTCTCTTGAATTATGAACTTTGTAAAGTAGTAAACAAGGGACATTTCTTGATGTACCCACTGCATGTGTGTGTGCTCAGCCTCTTCAGTTGTGTACGACTCTTTGTGATCCCATGGACTATAGCCTGGCCGGGCTGCTCTGTTCATGGGATTCTCAGGCAAAAATGCTGGAGCTGGTTGCCATGCTCTCTTCCAGGAGATCTTCCTGACCCAGGGATGGAACCTGTCTCTCTTATGTCAGCAGGCAGGTTTTTTACCACTAGTAACACCTGGGAAGGCTGATGCACCCACTACATGTGTCTTTATCTAGAGTCCTCTAATAGTCAACTGCTTACAGCATAGGTGCTTCTTTTTCAGGTGTCCAGAGTATGAATCTTTCACTTTTTGGATCATCCCATCTGTCTAAATCCATTTAGAGATAGCAATGCCAAGCATGTGTGTGGTGGGGTAGGGAAGGGAGCTAAGGGCACACAGGGTTGAGAACAGATATGGTGAATTTAAATACATATACTACTGACATTTCATCACAACTTTGCTAGATGACAACTTGTATTCTGTGTTCGTTTTCACATTTTCTTTTCAGTTCCTATCAGTTTTTCTTTCCTTTTATGTCCATTTTATTTATTATCTTCTGCATTGGAAGAAATATATTCTTCTATTTGCTATTATATTTCCTCTTTTAAATGTTTTGATAAATCCATCAAATTATAATATCAGAAATCAATTATTAACCTAGTTGTAGTGTTTGATATGGAGAAGGCAATGGCACCCCACTCCAGTACTCTTGCCTGGAAAATCCCGTGGACGGAGAAGTCTGGTAGACTGCAGTCCATGGAATCGCTAAGAGGTGGGCACGACTGAGTGCTTTCACTTTCACTTTTCACTCTGATGCATTGGAGAAGGAAATGGCAACCCACTCCAGTATTCTTGCCTGGAGAAGCCCAGAGACAGAGGAGCCTAGTGGGCTGCCGTCTATGGGGTCGCACAGAGTCAGACACAACTGAAGCGACTTAGCAGCAGCAACAGTGTTTGATACCATCACTTTAATGCATCCATTTAAAGATTTTTAAAAATTTTGGTTTGTTTCTCAGCATTCTCTGATATATTTTCAAAAATAGAAAAGGTACATTGATGATACTTCTTTTTAAAAATGTATTTATTTATTTTAATTGGAGGCTAATCACTTTACAATACTGTAGTGGTTTTTGCTATACATTAACAGGAATCAGCCACGGGTGTACATGTATCCCCCATCCTGAACCCCATTCCTGAGCCTAGTGGGCTGCCGTCTATGGGGTCGCACAGAGTCAGACACAACTGAAGCGACTTAGCAGCAGCAACAGTGTTTGATACCATCACTTTAATGCATCCATTTAAAGATTTTTAAAAATTTTGGTTTGTTTCTCAGCATTCTCTGATATATTTTCAAAAATAGAAAAGGTACATTGATGATACTTCTTTTTAAAAATGTATTTATTTATTTTAATTGGAGGCTAATCACTTTACAATACTGTAGTGGTTTTTGCTATACATTAACAGGAATCAGCCACGGGTGTACATGTATCCCCCATCCTGAACCCCATTCCGACCTTCGTCCCCATTCCATCCCTCAGGGTTGTCTCAGTGCACTGGCTTTGAGTGTCGTGTTTCATTGCTCAAACTTGGACTGGTGATCTGTTTCATGTATGGTAATATACATGTTTCAATGCTATTCTTTCAAATCATCCCACTCTCACCTTCTCGCACGGAGTCCAAAAGTCTGTTCTTTATATCTGTGTTTCTTTTGCTATCTCACATATAGGAACATCATTAACATCTTTCTAAATTCATATATATGCATTAATGTACTGTGTTGGTGTTTTTCTTTCTGACTTACTTTACTCTGTATATAGGCTCCAGGTTTGTCCACTTCATTAGAATTGATTCAAGGGTGTTCTTAATAGTTGAGTAATATTCCGTTGTGTATATGTACCACAGCTTTCTTATCCATTCGTCTGCCAATGGACATCCAGCTTGCTTCACGTCCCAGCTATTGTCAACAGCGCTGCAATGAACCTTACTGTACACATGTCTTTCAATTCTGATTTCCTCTGTGTGTATGCCCAGCAGTGGGATTGCTGGGTCGTATGGCAGTTCTACTTCCAATGTTTAGAGAAATCTCTGCACAGTTCTCCATACTGGCTGTACTAGTTTGCATTCCCACCAATGGTGTAAGAGGGTTTTCTTTTCTCCACACCCTCTCCAGCATTTATTGCTTGTAGGCTTTTTGATAGCAACCATTCTGACCCCCGTGAGATGGTACCTCATTGTGGTTTTGATTTGCATTTATCTGATAATGAGTGATGTTGAGCATCTTTTCATGTGTTTCTTAGCCATCTGTATGCCTTCTTTGGAGAAATGTCTGTTTAGTTCTTTGGCCCGTTTTTTTATTGGGTCATTTATTTTTCTGGTAATGAGCTGCATGTGCTGCTTGTACATTTTGGAGATTAATTCTTGGTCAGTTACTTCATCTGTCATTATTTTTTTCCCATTCTGAAGGCTGTCTTTTCACCTTGCTTATAGTTTCCTTAATTGGGCAAAAGCTTTTAAGTTTAATTAAGCCCCATTTGTTTATTTTTGTTTCCATTACTCTGGAAGGTGGGTCATAGAAGATCCTGCTGTGATTTATGTCAAAGAGTGTTTTGCCTGTGTTTTGCCTATATTTTCCTCTCAGAGTTTTATAGTTTCTGGTCTTAACATTTAGATCTTTAATCCATTAAGAGTTTATTTTTGTGTATGGTTTTAGAAAGTGTTCGAGTTTCATTCGTTTACAGGTGGTTGACCAGTTTTCCCAGCACCACTTGTTAAAGAGATTGTCTTTACTCTGTTGTATAGTCTTGCATCCTTTATCAAAGATAAGGTGTCCATAGACACATGAATTTATCTTTGGGCTTTCTATTTTGTTCCATTGATTTATATTTCTGTCTTTGTACCAGTACCATACTGTCTTCTTGACTGCAGCTTTGTAGTATAGTCTGAGGTCAGGCAGGTTGATTCCTCCAGTTCCATTCTTCCTTCTCAAGATTACTTTGGCTATTAGAGGTTTTTTTTTTTTTTTTTTTTTTTTGTATTTCCATAAAAATTGTGAAATTATTTGTTCTAGTTCTGTGAAAAATACTGTTGTTAGCTTGATAGGAATTACATTGAATCTGTACATTGCTTTGGGTAGTATACTCATTTTCACTATATTGATTCTTCTGAATCATGAACATGGTATATTTCTCCATCTAGTTGTGTTATATTTGATTTCTTTCACCAGTGTTTTATAGTTTTCTATATATAGCTCTTTTGTTTCTTTAGGTAGATTTATTCCTAAGATTTTATTCTTTTTGTCACAGTGGTGAATGGAATTGTTTCCTTAATTTCTCTTTCTGTTTTCTCATTGTNCTTCTGAATCATGAACATGGTATATTTCTCCATCTAGTTGTGTTATATTTGATTTCTTTCACCAGTGTTTTATAGTTTTCTATATATAGCTCTTTTGTTTCTTTAGGTAGATTTATTCCTAAGATTTTATTCTTTTTGTCACAGTGGTGAATGGAATTGTTTCCTTAATTTCTCTTTCTGTTTTCTCATTGTTAGTGTATAGGAATGCAAGGGAGTTTTGTGCATTAATTTTATATCTTACAACTTTACTATATTCATCGGTTAGCTCTAGTAATACTTGGTGGAGTCTTTAGGGTTTTCTATATAGGGGATCATATCATCTGCCAACAGTGAGGGTTCTACTTCTTCTTTTCTAATCTGGGTTCCTTTTATTTCTTTTTCTTCTCAGACTTCTGTGGCTTACACTTCCAAAACTCTGTTGATTAGTAGTAGTGAGAGTGGGCACCCTTGTTTTGTTCCTGATTTTAGGGGAAATGCTTTCAATTTATCACCATTGAGGATAATGTTTGCTGTGGGCTTATCATATATGGCTTTTATTATGTTGAGATATGTTCCTTCTATACCTGCTTTCTGAAGAGTGTTTATCATAAATTCATGTTGAATTTTGTCAAAGGCTTTCTCTGCATATATTGAGAAAATCATAAAATATTGAAGAATCCTTGGATCCCTGGGATAAAGATCACTTGGTCATGATGTATTATCATTTTAATATGTTATTGGATGCTGTTTGCTAGAATTTTGTTGAGGATTTTTGCATCTGGGTTCATTAGTGATACTGGTATGTAGTTTTCTTTTTTTTTAGTGGCATCTTTGGCTTTGGTATTAGGGTGATGGTGGCTTCATAGAATGAGTTTGGCAGTTTACCTTCTGCAATTTTCCGGAGGAACGTGGGTAGGATAGGTATTAGCTCTTCTGTAAATTTTTGGTAGAATTCATCTGTGAAGCCTTCTGGACCTGGGCTTTTGTTTGTTGGAAGATTTTTGATTACCGTTTCAATTTCTGTGCTTGTGATGGGTCTGTTAAGATTTTCTATTTCTTCCTGGTTCAGTTTTGGAAGGTTGTACTTTTCTAAGAATTTGTCCATTTCTTCCAAGTTGTCCATTTTATTGGCATATAATTGCTGATAGTAGTTGCTTATGATCCTTTGTATTTCTGGGTTGTCACTTGTGATCTCTCCATTTTCATTTCTAATTTTATTGATTTGATTTTTCTCGCTTTGTTTCTTGATGAGTCTGGCTAATGGTTTGTCAGTTTTATTTATCCTCTCAAAGAACCAGCTTTTGGCTTTGTTGAATTTGCTATGGTCTCTTTTGTTTCTTTTCATTTATTTCTGCCCTAATTTTTAAAATTTCTTTCCTGCTACTAACGCTGGGGTTCTTCATTTCTTTTCTTTTCTTTTTTTTTTTTATAGTTGCTTTAGGTGTAAAGCTTTTTTTTTTTTTTCTTTCTCTTGCTTCTTGAGGTGAGCTTGTATTGCTATAAACCTTCCCCTTAGTACTGCTTTTACTGAGTCCCATAAGTTTTGGGTTGTCGTGTTTTCTTTTGTTTCTATTCATATTTTAATATCTTTTTTGATTTCTTATATGATTTTTGGGTTATTCAGAAGTGTGTTGCTCAGCCTTTGTTTGTATTTTTAATATTTTTTCCTGTAGTTGACATCTAATCTTATTGAACTGTGATAAAAAAAAAAAAGATGCTTGAAATGATATTAATTTTTTCAAATTTACCAAGGCTAGATTTATGGCCCAAGATGTGATCTATCATGGAGAATGTTCTATGTGCACTTGAGAAAAAAGGTGAAATTCATTGTTTTGGTATGAAATGTTCTATAGATATCAATTAGGTATAACTGGTCCAAAGAGTGGTGGCTACACGGATGCAGGAGGGCTGAGAGGAGCTACATTCAAGGACAGGAGGGGTGGCTGTGAGGAGATACCCCTCGTCCAAGGTAAGGAGCAGTGGCTGTGCTTTGCTGGAGCAGCCGTGAAGAGATACCCCACGTCCAAGATAAGAGAAATCCACATAAGACCGTAGGTGTTGTGAGAGGGCATCAGAGGGCAGACACACTGAAACCATAATCACAGAAAACTAGTCAATCTAATCACTTTAGGACTACAGCATTGTCTAACTCAATGAAATTAAGCCATGCCTGTGGGGCAACCCAAGATGGAAGGGACATGGTGGAGAAGTTTGACAGAATGTGGTCCATTGGAGAAGGGAATGGCAAACCACTTCAGTGTTCTTGCCTTGAGAACCCCATGAATAGTATGAAAAGGAAAAATGATAAGATACTGAAAGAGGAACTCCCCAGGTCAGTAGGAACCCAATATGCTACTGGAGATCAGTGGAGAAATAACTCCAGAAAGAATGAAGGGATGGAACCAAAGCAAAAACAATACCCAGTTGTGGATGTGACTGGTGATAGAAGCAAGGTCTGATGCTGTAAAGAGCAACACTGCTTAGGAACCTGGAATGTTAGGTCCATGAATCAAGGCAAATTGGAAGTGGTCAAACAAGAGATGGCAAGGGTGAACGTCAACATTCTAGGAATCAGCAAACTAAAATGGACTGGAATGGGTGAATTTAATTCAGTTGACCCTTATATCTACTACTGTGGGCAGGAATCCATTAGAAGAAATGGAGTAGCCATCATGGTCAACAAAAGAGTCCGAAATGCAGTACTTGGATGCAATCTCAAAAACGACAGAATGATCTCTGTTCATTTCCAAAGCAAACCATTCAATATCACAGTTATCCAAGTCTATGCCCCAACCAATAACACTGACGAAGCTGAAGTTGAATGATTATATGAAGACCTTCAAGACCTTTTAGAACTAATACCCCAAAAAAGATGTCCTTTTAATTATAGGGGACTGGAATGCAAAAGGAGGAAGTCAGAAACACCTGGAGTAACAGGCAAATTTGGCCTTGGAGTACAGAATGAAGCAGGGCAAAGGCTAACAGAGTTTTGCCAAGAGAACACACTGGTCATAGCAAACACCCTCTTCCAACAACACAAGAGAAGACTACACATGAACATCACCAGATGGTCAACACCAAAATCAGATTGATTATATTCTTTGCAGCCAAAGATGGAGAAGCTCTATACAGTCAGCAAAAACAAGACTGGGAACTGACTGTAGCTCAGATCATAAACTCCTTATTGCCAAATTCAGGCTTAAATTGAAGAGAGTGAGGAAAACCAAAGACCATTCAGGTATGACCTATATAAAATCTCTTATGACTATACAGTGGAAGTGAGAAATAGATTTAAGGGACTAGATCTGATCGACAGAGTGCGTGATGAACTATGGACAGAGGTTCATGACATTGTACAGGAGACAGGAATCAAGACCATCTCCAAGAAAAAGAAATGCAAAAAAGCAAAATGGCTGTCTGGAGAGGCCTTACAAATAGCTGTGAGAAGAAGAGAAGTGAAAAGCAAAGGAGAAAAGGAAAGATATGCCTGTTTGAATGCAGAGTTTCAAAGTATAGCAAGGGGAGATAAGAAAACCTTCCTCAGTGATCAATGCAAAGAAATGAGGAAAAAAACAGAATGGGAAAGACTAGAGATCTCTTTAAGAAAATTAGAGATACCAAAGGAACATTTCATGTAAAGATGGGCTCAGTAAAGGACAGAAATAGTATGGACCTAACAGAAGCAGAAGATATTTAGAAGAGATGGAAAGACTACACAAAGAACTGTACAAAAAGATCTTCATGACCAAGATAATCATGATGGTGTGATCACTCACCTAGAGCCAGACAGCCTGGAATGTGAAGTCAAGTGGGCCTTGGAAAGCATCACTACAAACAAAGCTAGTGGAGGTGATGGAATCCCAGTTGAGCTATTTCAAATCCTGAAAGATGATGCTTTGAATATGCTGCACTCAATATGCCAGCAAATTTGGAAAATCAGCAAGTCCAGATGACTGGAAAAGTTCAGTTTTCTTTCCAGTTCCTAAGAAAGGCAATGCCAAAGAATGCTCAAACTACCGCACAACTGTACTCATCTCACATGTTAATAAAGTAATGCTCAAAATTCTCCAAGCCAGGCTTCAGCAATATGTAAACTGTGAACTTCCATATGTGCAAGCTGGTTTTAGAAAAGGCAGAGGAACTAGATATGAAATTGCCCACATCCACTGGATCATCTAAAAAGCAAGAGAGTTCCAGAAAAAATATCTATTTCTGTTTTATTGACTATGCCAAACCCTTTGACTGTGTGGATTACAATTAACTGTGAAAATTCTGAAAGAGATGGGAATACCAGATTACCTGACCTGCCTCTTGAGATACTTATATGCAGGTCTGGAAGCAACAGTTAGAGCTGGACATGGAACAACAGACTGGTTCCAAATAGGAAAATGCTGGGAGCCAGCGTGAGGAACTCTGCCCCTGGCAAACGTCATGAGGAGGAGGCTCGTCATAAAGCAAAGGCAGGATCGAGCCTCAGGAGACCCCCTGTTCCCAAGCATCTACCACCAAAACCAGAGTCTGCCTACTTTACTGTTTTATGCTCTCACCTATACCTCTGACTTTGTCCCCCACCACCTCTCTCAGATAAGGAGTTAACTTGCAGCTCCAGTTAATAAAAATTCCTGGGCTTGACAAGAGTGTTTAAACTTACAAACTCCTCTGAAGTTTCTCTAGCCTGCCTGAGCAGGTTCATCCAGCCATATGTGATTGTTTACAGCCTCCCAACAGTGAGAGGCATGAGATGCTTTAAAACTTTCTAAATACAGACTCTTTTGAGAAGTTAGAAAATTATTAGTATAGTATAGTGGGTTGATTAGAAATTATATTGGTGAAGGGTTTTTCATTTGTTGAGCCAATATTTGCTGCTAAATCTCCATATTCCCTGCCCTTATAATGAATATAACTAGCACATGGGAGAAATAAGTATTAACCTTTGATATTAATCATGTTAAACCCTAGGCTAAGTAAACTTCTTTTCTTGATTATAACCCCCTGCACCTTCACCCTACAGGAATGCAACTTTATCTGGTACCTTTGGAGGGTGGTGCCTGGTTTAAGAAAAGAATCACCCCTGGAAAAAATAAGTTTCCTGGTTGACTGACCATTATCAGAAAGGGCCATAAAATGTCAGCAGGCCTCATGGCCATAAGATGATGTAAAACCCCAAGACCTTTTTGTATACATTTATATGAAGCACCTGATTTTGATAAAGGTCAGGACTGCTGACCCCTGCGTGATGTTAAAATTTCCATTTGTCTCTATGTGTAAAAAAAAGGTATATAAGCAAACTTGAAAATAAAGAAAATAGTTTAGTTTCTGGAAAGACTGATTCTCCCGTGTCGTTTCTTTCTTGTTCTCCGTTTTTCTGGCTGAATTCCAATATGGAGAGTGGGTGCTTGCCAAGCCTGCTAATTTAGCCTGAGCTTCTAAGATCTGAGGGGGGATGCCTCAGTGTCTCCTCTCCTTCGGGAGAAAGGAAAGACGCCTGTGGCCTATGTAGGTGGTTCAAATTCCTTGTCTTGGAGTTTTATTGGTATTCCACGTAAACCAAGTTATTCAGCATCTTTTTCTCCACTAAGTTTCCTACTACACTATTCTTTTCTAATCTCTTTTTATATCTGTAATTAAATAAGTTTTTTCCTAGGACGCCGATTCTGTCTCCCCTTCAAATTACCCTGGATTCACAAGGGCTGGACCCCGGCAGGAAAAGGAGTATGTTAAGGGTGTATATTGTCACCCTGCTTTTTTAACTTATATGCAGAGTACATCAAGAGAAATGCTGGACTGAAAGAAGCACAAGCTGGAATCAAGATTGCCAGGAGAAATATTAATAACCTCAGATATGCAGATGACACCACCCTTATGGCTGAAAGTGAAGAGGAACTAAAATCCTCTTGTTGAAAGTGAAAGAGTACAGTGCAGAGTTGGCTTAACATTCAGAAAACTAAGATCATGACATCTGGTCCCATGACTTCATGGAAAATACATGGGGAACCAGCGGAAAACAGTGTCAGAGTTTATTTTTTGGGCTCCAAAATCACTGCAGATAGTGATTGAAGCCATGAAATTAAAAGATGCCTACTCCTTGGAAGGAAAATTATGACTAACCTAGATAGCATATTAAAAAGCAGAGATATTACTTTGCCAACAATGATCCATCTAGTCAAGGCTGTGGTTTTTCTAGCGGTCATGTGTGGATGTGAGATTTGGACTGTGAATAAAGCTGAGCACCAAAGAACTGATGCTTTTGAACTGTGGTGTTGGAGAAGACTCTTTAGAGTCCCTTGGACTGCAAGGAGACCCAACCAGTCCATTCTAAAGGATATCAGTCCTGGGTGTTCGTTGGAAGGAATGGTACTAAAGCTGAAACTCCAATACTTTGGCCACCTCATGGGAAGAGTTGACTCATTAGAAAAAACTCTGATGCTGGGAGGGATTGGGGGCAGGAGGATAAGGGGATGACAGAGGATGAGATGGCTGGATGGCATCACCAACTCGATGGACATGAGTTTGAGTAAACTCCAGGAGTTGGTGATGGACAGGGAGGCCTGGCGTGCTGCAATTCATAGGGTAGCAAAGAGTTGGACACAACTGAGGGACTGAAGTGAACTGAACTGAACTGGTCCATTGTATCCCTTAAAGTTTGCGTTTCCTTGCTAATTTTCTGTTTGGTTGATCTATCAATAGGTGTGAGTGGGGTATTAAAGTCTCCCACTATTATTGTGTTACTGTTAATGTCCCCTTTCATACTTGTTAACATTTGCCTTACATATTGCAGTGGTTCAATGTTGGGTATAATTATATAATTGTTATATCTTCTTCCTGGATTGATCCTTTGATCATTATGTAGTGTCCTTCTTTGTCCCTTTTCATGGCTTTTATTTCAAAGTTTATTTTATCTGATATAGGTATTGCTACTCCTGCATTCCTTTGATGTCCATTTGAATGAAATATCCTTTTCCAACCCTTCATTTTCAGTCTGTATGTGTGCCTTGATTTGAGGTGGGTCTCTTGTAGACAGCGTATACGGGGGTCTTGTTTTTGTATCCATTCATCCAGTCTTTGTCTTTGGTTGGGGCATTCAACCCATTTACATTTAGGGTAGTTACTGATAAGTAATGATTCTGTTGCCATTTACTCTGTTGTTTGGGGCTCGAATTTATAAACCTTTTCTGTGTTTCCTGTCTAGAGAAGATACTTTGGCATTTGTTGAAGAGCTGGTTTGGTGGTTCTGAATTCTCCCAGCTTTTGCTTGTCTGTAAAGCCTTTGATTTCTCCTTCATATTTGAATGAAATCTTTGCTGGTCGTAGTAACCTGGGGTATAGGTTTTTCTCTTTCATCACTTTAAGTATGTCCTGCCATTCCCTTCTGGCCTGAAGAGTTTCTATTGAAAGATCAGCTGTTATCCTTATGGGGAGCCCCGTGTGTGTTATTTGTTGCTTTTCCCTTGCTGCTTTTAATATCTGTACTTTGTGTTTGATTTTCATTAATTTGATTAATATGTGTCTTGGGGTGTTTTGCCTTGGGTTCATCCTGTTTGGGACTCTCTGGGTTTCTTGGACTTGGGTAGCTATTTCTTTCCCCATTTTAGGGAAGTTTTCAACTATTATCTCCTCAAGTATTTTCTCATGCCCTTCCTTTTTGTCTTCTGGGACTCCTATGATTTGAAGGTTGGGGTGTTTAACATTGTCCCAGAGATCTTTGAGGTTGTCCTCATTTCTTTTAATTTTTTTTCTCTCTGCTTTATTTATTTCCACCATTCTATTTTCCACCTCACTTATCCTATCTTTTACCTCAGTTATTCTACTATTGGTTCCCTTCAGAGTACTTCTGAACTCAGTTATTGCATTATTCATCGTTGACTGAACCGTTTTTATTTCTTCTAGGTCCTTGTTAAACAATTTTTGCATATTCTAAGTCCTTGTCTCTAGTCTATTTATCTGTAACTCCATTTTGTTTTCAAGATTTTGGATCATCTTTACTATCATTATTCTGAATTTTTTTTTTTTTTTTTTTAAGGTAGAATCCTCTACTCCTCTTTGGTTTGGCTTGGTGGGTAATTATCCCTGTCTCTTATACACATCTAGATGTGTATAAGAGACAGGTCTTTTCACCTTGCTTATAGTTTCCTTAATTGGGCAAAAGCTTTTAAGTTTAATTAAGCCCCATTTGTTTATTTTTGTTTCCATTACTCTGGAAGGTGGGTCATAGAAGATCCTGCTGTGATTTATGTCAAAGAGTGTTTTGCCTGTGTTTTGCCTATATTTTCCTCTCAGAGTTTTATAGTTTCTGGTCTTAACATTTAGATCTTTAATCCATTAAGAGTTTATTTTTGTGTATGGTTTTAGAAAGTGTTCGAGTTTCATTCGTTTACAGGTGGTTGACCAGTTTTCCCAGCACCACTTGTTAAAGAGATTGTCTTTACTCTGTTGTATAGTCTTGCATCCTTTATCAAAGATAAGGTGTCCATAGACACATGAATTTATCTTTGGGCTTTCTATTTTGTTCCATTGATTTATATTTCTGTCTTTGTACCAGTACCATACTGTCTTCTTGACTGCAGCTTTGTAGTATAGTCTGAGGTCAGGCAGGTTGATTCCTCCAGTTCCATTCTTCCTTCTCAAGATTACTTTGGCTATTAGAGGTTTTTTTTTTTTTTTTTTTTTTTTTTATCCTGTTCCTTTATCTTCTGAATATTTCTCTGCCTTTTCATTTTGTTTAGATTGCTGTGTTTGGGTGGCCTTTCTGTAGGCTGGAAGTTTGTTGTTCCTCTGTATTGTGGAGCTTGCTCCCTGTGGGTGGGGTTGGAAGAGTGGCTTGTTAAGGTTTCCTTGTTAGGGGAGCTTGCATTTGTGTTCTGGTGGGTGGAGCTAGATCTCTTCTCTCTAGAGTGCAATGGAGTCTCCAGTAGTGAGTTTTGGGGTGTCTATCGGTTTGGCATGGCTTGGGGCAGCCTGTATTTTAATGCTCAGGGCTGTGTTCCTGTACTGTTGGAGAATTAGCATGGTATGTCTTATTCTGGAATTCGTTGGCTCTTGTGTGGAGCTTGGTTTCAGTGTAGGTATGGAGGCTTTTGGATGAGCTCCTGTCTGTTAATGTTCCCTGGCATCAGGAGTTCTCTGGTGTTCTCAAGTTTTGGATTTAGGCCTCCTGCCTCTGTCTTTCAGTCTTATTCTTATAGTAGCCTCAAGACTTCTCCATCCATACAGCACAGATGATAAAACATCTAGGTTAATGATGAAAAAATTTTCCAGTGAGGGACCCACAGAGAGATTTACAGAGTTACATGCAGAAGAGAAGAGGGAGGAAGGATATAGAGGTGACCAGGAGAAGAGAGGGAGTCAAAAGGGGAAAGACCAATCTATCCAGTAATCAGTTCCCTAAGTGTTCTTCATAGCCCGAAACACCCAGAGAGATTCACAGAGTTAAGTAGAGAATAGAAGGGAGAGGGAGGAGATAGAGGTGACCTGAGTGAGAAAAAAGAAAGTCAAAAGGGGAAAGACCAATCAAGCCAGTAATTATACCCCTAAGTGAAAACGGATAGTGAAAGATTAGATTGTTCAGTTCAGTTCAGTCATTCAGTGGTGTCCGACTCTTTGCTTTTTATTTTCATCAAGAGGGTTTTTAGTTTCTCTTCACTTTCTGCCATAAGGGTGGTATCATCTGCATATCTGAGGTTATTGATATTTCTCCCAACAATCTTCATTCCAGCTTGTGTTTCTTCCAGTCCAGTGTTTCTCATGAGGTACTCTGCATAGAAGTTAAATAAGCAAGGTGACAATATACAGCCTTGATGTACTCCTTTTCCTATTTGGAACCAGTCTGTTGTTCCATGTCCAGTTCCAAATGTTGCTTCCTGGACTGCATACAGATTTCTCAAGAGGCAGGTTAGGTGGTCTGGTGTTCCTATCTCTTTCAGAATTTTCCACAGTTTATTGTGATTCACACAGTCAAAGGCTTTGGCATAGTCAATAAAGCAGAAAGATATATTTTTCTGGCTCTCTCTTGCTTTTTTGATGATCCAGCAGATGTTGGCAATTTGATCTCTGGTTCCTCTGCCTTTGCTAAAACCAGCTTGAACATCAGGAAGTTCACGGTTCACGTATTGCTGAAGCCTGGCTTGGAGAATTTTGAGCATTACTTTACTAGCATGTGAGATGAGTGCAATTGTACAGTAGTTTGAGCATTCCTTAGCATTGCCTTTCTTTGGGATTAGAATGAAAACTGACCTTTTCCAGTCCTGTGGCCACTGCTGAGTTTTCCAAATTTGCTGGCATATTGAGTGCAGCCCTTTCACAGCATCATCTTTCAGGATTTGAAATAGCTCAACTGGAATTCCATCACCTCCACTAGCTTTGTTCGTAGTGATGCTTTCTAAGGCCCACTTGATTAGATTGTTAAAGGTACAAAATTGATAACAAATACCAAAAAGCAAAGATTAAAAATCTAGAGTAGAGATTAGACTCTCAGAAATATGATGTTAAAAATACAAAACAAAATCAGTCACAAAAATTATAATATATATATATGGAATTTGCTTTAAAATAGGGGATTTTTTTTTGCAAGGCAATAGCAGGTTATAAAAATGAAAATTATAGGAGTAATAAAGAACTTAGAAATTAAAAAAAATGAGAAATGATAATAGTAAAATATATACCTAGGAATTTCTCTGGAGCTGTTGTGGTTAGTGTGGCATCACTTCAGTTTTAAATAGTTCCTTGTTTCAGCTTGTAATTCTCAAGATCAATAGGCCCCTTCCCATGCCTAGTCAATGTTAACTACAGGGTTTTAATTTGTTGCACCTGTCACTTCCAGAGGTTCCTTCTTTGTTTATTTTGGCTTCCTCTGTTTGCAAGTCTCTTCAGTGTCTAATTTCCAGCCTTACACAAGGGAGCAAAGGTGCTCACTTATTTAGGCTCATTTATTCAGTTGTGTTGTGGGTAGGGAGGAACACTGCAAACAAATATCACTGGCATTTGTGGGGAATGCTCACAGTGTATGGACCACACTGGGTTTGCCCCAGCTCATGGCAGCATGTGCTTTCCAGGTCTGCACTGCTCAGGCTCCAGGTTGCTCTGCATGGGTACTGTCCAAAATGGACCCTGCATTTTGTGCACTTCCCAGGTCTAAGCTGCTCAGATTCAGGTTCTCTGGTAGTCTGCAAGGGCACAGACTTTGTTGGGCATGCGTTTTGTGCCCTTCCCAGGTCCGAGCAGTTCAGACGACCAGGTGCTTGGTGAGCGCACTGTCGCAGGTGGACCATGCATCTTACTCACCTCCCTGGTCCCGGCTGCTCAGTTTCCTGAGTGTGCCATGAGAGCACTGTCTCTGGTGTGCCATGTGTCTACTCTGGGAAGCTGATCTCAGGCTGCCACCCTCCTGGCGAATGTCAACTGTTCAGGTTCCCAGGAAGACATGGTTAGCAACTGGGGGCCTGCTCACAGTTTGCTGGAGGATGCCAGTCTCTGGGGCCGAGATTGCCCCTTGCCTTCTGCCTCTCTGCCTCCCTGGAGGAGGGGCATGTACACAACTCGCTAGCTTTCCTTTGGTATTTGCTCAATCCTTTGTTCTGTGAGTGGGACAGGTTTTGCGTTAGGTTAGAGCCTTTTGCGGGAAAGTTCTTTTTTTTCCTCTCTCTGGCTATACCACAGTTTGGGTTGCTATCTCATGTTAGCTCCCTCAGATTTTCCTCAGGGCACTCAGGCCCGGTCCTTACCCTAAGCATGCAGGCTGCGCCACCCTGTCCAGCCCCTACTTGTTGGTGGCGGATGGGAGCGTCTGGGTTACTTCTCCACTGGGAAGTTAGGTGTTTATTCTGTGGGTTTTTTTTTTTTTTTTTCTTCTTCCAGTTACGTTGTCCTCTGAGTTTCCAAAACTCCCCACAGAGCCACAAGTGAGAGGGTTTCCTGCTGTTTGGAAACTTCTCCTCCTTCATGACTCCCTCCCCAGAACGGTTCTCAGTCCCTAACTCTTTTATCTCTCTTCTTGTCTTTTTTATTTCCCCCTACCTACTTTCGAAGAGAATCGGATGCCTTTCTGGGTGCCTGGTGCCCTCTGCCAGCAGCCAGAAGTTGTTTTGTGGAAGTTGCTCAGCATTCAAATGATCTTTTTTTGTTTGTTTTTCTCTTTTGAATTGTGGGGGAGAAAGTAGTCTACCTGTCCTATTCCTCCACCATCTTAGGACCGCTGGCCAATGATACTTCTTTCTAAAGCCTTACATTTTGAAAGTATGTGTTTATTTCTATCACACCCAAACAGTGATTTGCTGTCTTACAAACTTCTTAGGTGATCATTTTTTTCTTAATGTTCTTATATTTTCTAAATCTACCATTGGAATTTATTATTTCAATAGAATTCCTTTATCCAGTCTGATTTTTTTTCTCATAGGCATCCTGCTATTTCTATATAAATGATTATTGGATATAGTTTATTTTAAAATATTTTAATTCACCAAAATACTCCTAGACTCCTAGGTGTTGATCTCTTTTTATTATATTATATATATATATATATTTATATATATATATATATTTACAT